>CANXYI011093390.1:0-15984 GCA_948208565.1 Hura crepitans
TGGTAGAAAATGTCACACACTTTTGTGCAAGACTGGGCTAAGTGGAGATAAAGTTATGGGACTAGACATGATTTGAAATGCTAAGGAAATGTCAAGATCATAAAAAACCACTTGAAGATTGCCTCTAATTGACAAAAGTCATATGCTAATTTAAAGAGAAATGATATAGAGTTTGAAGTAGGAGATAAGGTATTTTTAAAAGTATCTCCATGGAAGAAAGTTAAGCATTTTTGCAAGAATGGTAAAATTAGTCCTAAGTTTATTGGTCCATGTGATGTGATTGAACTTGTGGATTTGATAGCCTATAAACTAGCTTTGCAACTTGAATTGGATAAGATACATAAGTTTTCCATGTATCTATATTGAGGAGATACAAATTAGATCTATCACATGTTATATCTATTGAAGAGATTGAGATTTAGTTAAATCTAACATATAAAGAAAAACCCATTTGGATCTCAATAAAGGAAGAGAAAGAGTTGAGGAATAAATGGATTTTATTAGTTAAGGTTTTGTAGAGGAACCACAAAATGGAAAAGGTGACTTGGGAATGAGAAAAAGCTATGAGATAACAGAACTTTTAGTTATTTGGTTCAGGTAATTTTGAGGATAAAACTACTTTAGAGGGGAAGTATAAACGCCCTACCCTTTCAAGCCTATAATGATAATTAGAGATAAGCTCTAAAGCAACAATACAAGGCACTTAAAAACCTAGTTCAATGGACTAGCATGATATTGGTCCACCTGAACATAATGCCACTAGGTTTGTACCAGCCCACTTAGACTCTATTAAACCTAAAGCCCATAGTCTGCCCAGGCAAACCAAAGTTCACATCCATACGAACTAACTCAAACCTAGCCCAAGACCTAGCCTAAAACTTATGAACTAGCTAGAGAACTCATGATCTAGGTCCACACAAACTAAGTAGTCTAAGTTTGCATGGACTTACTGATAGAAAGCTTTTAAAAATAGGAGCTTCCAATTCAGACTCTGTCTCCCAATCCTAAAAGGATTATACCTCATATGGATAGGAGAGCCATCCTTTAAACCTATAAATACCCCTATTAGGTGTGAGAATGGGGGAGGCAATTTAAAGAGCCAAGACCCTATTGTTCTAGAGTCTAGAAGAGGACTCTAATGTAGGATTTGCACTACTAAACTTCAACCCACACTAAAAATTGTCTTTCTTTCTAAAACCCTACATCTTGTGTAGATTGCTTAAGAGCTTATTTACAAAGGTAAGATCTGAGGCCTCTTATTGTACATATCATATATGTTCATACTATTCATATAGACCCATGATCTCCCATGATTGGTTGTGAGTGAGGTAATTCCAGGTAATCCCCACCTTAATCATAGGAGTAGGTCATTATTTTAAGTTGTTTTATTGTGTATGACTGACTTTTGGTGTGTTGTGACTATTCTATTATTTTTATCCTAATTGCACAGACCTATCATGATTTATGCTTACGTCCACACAAACTTAATATATTGATATATGTGTGACATGGCATCTGTGCGGACTTTTGCTTAATATTGCTTTGATTCACTCTTGTGTATCATGTATTAGATGTTGCCATATTAGCGTATTTATATATCAACTATTATGCTATTTAATATGGATATCATTGGTGTGCTGGGATCAATGTGTAGTCCGTATGGACTCCTTTTCACAAGGAACATAGTTTGTATGGATGATCATGCTTTGTGTACATTATTTTGTTATATAGTCTGCACATACTCTTTTTCACAAGGAGTGTAGTCCGCATCGATAGATGTTCTAAATTCTAGTCCTTATGAATACCTATATTTATCTTCACATTTTTCTTTGCATAATCAACTCATCATTCTCTTAGTTATAATCATCATTTAGGCATGCATCGTGATTATACATGTCTGTATCACACAAGTTGTTATCATTCTATTTGGTATTGCTCTTAGGTCCTCATAGACTATTATTTGTGTTACTAACCTCTTTCTTTGAGTTATGTAAGAGTGACCATTCTTACTAAATTGGAGGTTTGGATGGACATATTAGCTATGACATGTTGTAGTCCACAAGGATATAAATCGAAGCCATATTGAGTCCGCACGGACTCGGCGACATACAGACGGGACCTATTATGTGCCATGAACTATTTTATTTAGTTTTGTACTTTTATTTCTTTTGGTTATTATAGGTTGTAATAGGTAAGTCAATAACTTATTTTACATGTCAATAGCCTAACTTCACATCAAATGATTTTCGATCTAATTAATTGGTGTTTTCATAATAAAATGGTTTTGAGTTTTCTTTAATAAAAGTCATACGAAAATGTATTTTAATAAAGGCTAATCTCTTAAAGGTGGGAGTTGGGCAATTACCACCAATTCCTATGGAATTATGGGTAGTTGTCAGTCAAATAACAATAAATAAATGACTTGATTTCTGGATGTACAATATATCTTATGCTTGTGATATATTTTGAATGCTGCAATTTACTTTCTCTATGTGAAAAGGTCATATGTATGATTTAATTAAAATGCTTGCTTGTATGATATGGGATTGATAAATGTTAGAATATAAAGGAAGGTATATTATTGGGACATTAATAAGATTTGATTTTGAGCCCTTTTTGGGTAAAAGATTAGTGGTCCTAGTGTAAAGCCAAGTGGCGACTCTAAACACAAACCACTCTCGTCCTTGGTAAAATATAATAAATCTGCAGTGGTGACTCTACTGGGGACTAAGAATTGAATCTAAAAATGCCCAAATAATATGCCATCTAATATTCTAATTTTATCAATCCTATGCATTGCACTCTATATACATTATGTCCTTTTTACCTTGGATGGTGTTTTAAACCATGACTCAATTTTTCATTTAAGAATGGGGAATTGGGAGCATATCTATCACTCATAAGCCTTGTACCTTCAGCTATTTGAAATGGTGAACTAATTGGACACTATTATCCTTGATTGGAAAGACCCGTCAGGAGGGACCCCTACTTGTAGGAACCATAGGCCTTCACAGACTAAACTATGAGCCCATGTAGTTAAGCTTAGCAACTTCCCTTAGGTTATATGACCCTAAGTACTTACAACTTGCATTGTGGCTGTTAAATGGGCTTATTGCATTTAACTTTTTTTGAAGTGGGGCCAAATCCATTAGGCCTTTTATCTAGGATGGACTTGGCCTAATTTCACATTAAATGAGAATTAAATGTTATAAGACATTACCATTGTATACGTATTAAATATGAGAGACTGATTGGGCCTAATAAAGCCTATGGTCAAACATATGCATCCCCTGATAATGCTTAGGTAATCCTGCTTAGGAAAGGAATGGCTTGACCACATGTGTGGGAGGGATAAGGTTAGAAGGTTTCTTATATGTGTTTATCTCTGTTGCATCACAAGCATGCATTCCATGCATCATTTACACCTTGCATTGTTAATATATTGATCATACATCACTTCTAACCCATTATTTTGATAGCTATCATTGATCCCTCATTCACTGCATAATGGAAAAGAATATGCAAGCATCTCAGCAGATCCAGTGATCTGCTACCTATCTAACTAAAGAGAGGAACCATGTTTATTGATGAGTTTATTACCAAGTCCATACTAATAGAGGCTATGGGTGAGATAGAGAAAAGGATGATGGCAGTGTTCACTAATGCCATGTCTAGGGTACACAAGGAAATGGGTTAAACTTCAGCCACTCATAAAGGCAAAGAAGTAATGAGAGAGAATGATAACTAGCTCTCAGATGAGGAAATTCCTTTAGTCTAGAAATCCTACAATAAGGTCCCTCCACTTAAGGTAGCTGAAGATAATCAAATCAAGAAACTAAATGAGAAGATGGAGGCCATGACTAAGCTACTCACTAAGGGCAAGGTTATCGATCTTGATGATATCAGTATGAGACCCGACTGAACTATGCCATACAAGTTTAAGATGCCTAATTTGAGCAAGTTTAATGGTATAACTGACCCTAGGATGCACTTGAAGCAATATACAGTCACTATAAGGGCCACTAATTTATCTGAAGAGTAGATTGTAAGCTTGTTCAGTATGGCTCTTATAGGATAGGCTTTAGACTAGTACCATTACCAAGAGAAACAGGTCAAGGAAGACTGGAGTGAGATAGCTTTAGCATTCAATAAGTAATACTCCAACAATACTAGCATTAAAGTAACCATAAATGATCTAGAGCTTATAAAGCAAAAGCCTAACAAAACCTTTTTAGACTATCTAGAAAGGTGAAGGGCTAAGATATTGAAATGAGGAACAAGCCCAAAGACATCGATCATATTAAGATGTTCATAAAAAATACCAATAGTTACATGAATAACAGGCTTACAGCTAAAGGTATCACAATTTGGGAATAATTGAAAGACATCGCAATTAACCTAGAAACAACTTATTAGAATAAAGGGTTTAAAAGATTAAGCAACCCTAACTATTCAAGCAACAACGCTGGGGCATCGCAAAGATAATGGATGTACACACTGTCCAAGGTAAATGGTATTCTAACTTGGGTAAGTCACTATCCTAATGTTTGAGGAAACTTATAAAGGAAAGAAAGTTGCAGCCACTCCCACCACAATCACTAAATGGTCTATTGCCTCCCAATCATAGGAATGATTAATACTGTGCCTACCGCTAAAGGACAAACCATCTCATCGATAATTACAAGCTTATAAAAAAAGCTATTTAAGATCTTATTGACTCCAAGCAAATAGTAGACCTAGAAGCTAGCTCAAATCCACTTCCCAATCATCAAAATTTTTGCCTTCTCAAATTAGGATTACCTAAAGAGTACGCTAGGAGAGATATCTATAGATCTAACTAGGAGATAAGTGAGGGGGTGAGAGAGAGTGAGGCTATTCTTTTAACCAGCTTTTGAGATAACAAGAGTGAGAGTGAGCTTAGGAAAAGCAAAAATTTCTAGGATGGATCCTCTAATGAGGATCCCAAAAAGGGTAAGAGAGAACCAGTTAGGGTCGAGGGAGAAATGGTGGAAAAGGTTGAGAAGAATGTTGAACCTTGCTTGAAAAAGAACTCAAAGTCAAACAGGCTAAAAATAATAAGGTGCTTAAATAGTTGAAGAAAACACAGGCTTATATCAGTATTTGGGATCTACTAATGTCCTCTTAAGTCCACAGGTAAAACGTAGTTAAAGCATTGGGGCAAGTTGTATCCACCACCACACTCCTGAAGAACTAGTTTAAGTTATGAAAACTAGTAAGACGGGGCTCATAACTTTCTCAGATAAAGACCTGCCTTTAAAAGTAAGGGAATATAACTGGCCTCTCTTCATTAAGGCCAAAGTGAATGGAAAGAAGATTAGATGTGCTATGGTCGATGATGGTTCGTTATTATATGTATGCCTAGTCAAGATTTTGGTAGGTTTAAGAAATAAAGAAAGAAGACTTAGTGCCCTCTAGCATTACCATCAAAGCATATGATGATACAAAGAGGTAAGTGAAAGGACATTTTAATACTAATGTCCAAGTAAGACTCATTATTGATGAAATAAAGTTCATAGTAATTGACATCCTAGCTACAAGTCCCCTCCACATTACACAAAATGATCAAGTTCCCCTATGAAGGTCACATTATCATAATTAAAGCTAAAATTGATCATGAAGTGTCTATACTGGCCATTGTAAACTAGCCTTTTAATAGGTTTCACATCACAAGAATATATAAAAATTATATGGACCCTATAGTGTCCAAAAACATGAAGAAGATGAATTTCCTCTTAGGTGCTAGTTTAGGCAAGAATCTTCAAAGGATAATAGAGCCCTTATAGCTTAAAAGCCAAAAGGATACGAAAGGGTTAGGATATGACCCAAGCCTAGGAAGTAGCTCAAAGAAGGGGAATAGTCTTAAGGACTACTTTATGAAGTAGAAGAAAACAAAGTATGATGGGACTCTAAAACCTACAGTAATAGTTGGTTATTACAAGCCAGGGTTTGAGATCTTTGCAGATGTAATTAACTGGGAATCGTGTGACTTAAAGAAGACTCAATAGGTAGAAAAAGTCTTTTTAGAAACTACAGCCGTTGAAGAAATTTACCCAACTCTACCTGAAGATGTGTTTGACATAGATAGTGATTTCTTTATTGATCAATTGCATTTGTTTGACCTCTTAGAGGTGAACAATTTTCTTTCAAATCAAATGAATAAAGAGTTTACTTATTTATGTGATGTTTTTCCTGATGGTAGCATGTATCCAAATGATCATTACATGAGCATCTTTGACATTAACTACATTAAAACTAACCCATTTAATCTTGGTACAAATGAACATCCTAAAAATATATTGATTGCCTATGATACTACTGTCAAAGAAAGAGAAAATTTTGAGAGACTACTAAAGAAATATGAAAAGACCTTTGCTTGGAACTACGAGGACATGCCTAGGATTGATTAAGAAGTAGTCGAACATGCTATCCTGACTTGCGACCACATCATACTAGTATGCCAAAAGCTTAGAAGAATGAGGCTGAATGGGTTGAAAAGGTTAAAGAAGAAGTCATCAAGCTACTTGAAGCCAAGTTTAATGAAGAGATAGTCTTCCCCACTTAGTTAGCCAATATCGTACCTGTACCAAAGAAAGATGAGGGTTAGGATGTGCATAGATTACTAAGACCTGAATAAGGCATATCCCAAAGATGATTTCCCTTTACCTCTTATCGATACATTGGTGGATAACGTAACCTATCATATATATTCATACTATTCATATGGACCTATGATCTCCCATGATTGATTATAAGTGAGGTGATTTCAGGTAATCCCCACCTTGATCATAGGAGTAGGTCATTGTTTTAAGTTGTATTATTGTGTATGACTGACTGTTGGCATGTTGTGACTATTCTGATATTTTTATCCTAATCGCACAGATCTATCATGATTTATGTTTATGTTTGCATAGACTTAATATATTGATATGTATGACATGGTGTCTATGTGGACCTTTGCTTAACATTGCTTTGCTTGACTTTTGCCTATCATGTATTAAATGTTGCCATATTGACGTATTTATATATCGACTATTACACTTTTTAATATGGATATCATTGGTGTGCTTGGATTATTGTGTAGTTTGCATAGATTCCCTATCATAAGGAACATAGTCCGTGGGGATGATCATGTTTTATGTACATTATTTTGTTATATAGTCCATATAGAATCCCTTTCATGAGGGGTGTGGTCTGCACAGATATATGTTTTGAATTCTAGTCCTTATGAATACCTATATTTATTTGTAGGTTTTTGTTTGCATAATTAATTCATCATTATCTTAGTTATAATCATGATTTAGGCATGCAGCATGATCATACATGTCTGTATCACACAAGTTGTTATCATTCTACTTGGTATTGCTCTTTGGTCCTCACGGACCATTATTTGTGTTACTATCCTTGTTCCTTGAGTTATGTAAGAGTGACTATTTTTACTGCATTGAAGGTTTGAATAGATATATTAGCCTTGACATGTTGCAATTTGCATGAACATAGACTAGAGCCATATTGAGTCTGCACGGACTTGATGACATACAAACGGGACATATTATCTGCCATGAACTATTTCATTTAGTTTTGTACTTTTATTTATTTTGGTTATTTTGGGTTGTAATAGGTAGCTCAATAACTTATTTTACACATCAACAGCCTAACTTCACATCAAATGGTTTTCCATCTAGTTAATTGGTGTTTTCATAATAAAATGGTTTTGAGTTTTTTAATAAAAGTCACACAAAAATGTAATCTAATAAAGGCCAATCTCCTAGAGATGGGAGTTGGGTAATTACCGCCAATTCCTATGGAATTACGGGTAGTTGTCAGGTTAAATAACAATAAATAAATGACCCAATTTCTGGATATACAATATATCTTATGCTTGTGATATATTCTTAATATTGTAATTTAATTTCTCTATGTGAAAAGGTGACATGTATGATTTAATTAAAATGCTTGCTCGCATGATACGGGATTGATAAATTTTAGAATATAAAAGAAGGTATATTATTAGGGCATTAATAAGATCTAATTCCAAAATTATTTTAGGTAAAAGATCAATGGTCCTGGTGTAGAGCAAGGTAGTCACTCTAAACACAAACTGCTATCATCCTTGGTAAAATACAATAAATCTATAGGAAGAATGTAATTCCCTAAAATAATTACCAAAAGTATAATATGCTTGTAAGAGCTAAAATGGTAATTTTAAAGTATTGAACAAGTTATAACATGGCATAAAAGTTTTTAGATAAGGACTTATTTTGTAAAGGTGCATCTTAAAAAGGTTTTTAATGGCATTTTATTTTGAGGAATTATGGGCCATTGGATGAAAGTCATGATGAAATCTTGACCATTTACTTGGGAAGTATAAATAGCTAAAGGTTAAATAGAAAGGAGAAAGAAACTGATTTTATTATCTTTTCCCTTTTTCTATTCATTTTCTCAAGGTATTTTCGTGTAAGTAATTGGCTATAATCCCTCAAGGTAAAATCATTAACTTCATCTTTATCATATTTTTTTTATTTAATCTCATTTTTTATTGATTATTTTTGTGTTTTCTGCTGTTCTTGTTGAAGAGGAAAAAAGGAATGGATCATCAAGGGCTAAATTAAAGGGAAAATACATTATTGAGGATTAGAGCATCCTTAAAAGTTTTTTTTGAGTATGTGCATAAGCTTACTTGTGTTTATTTGCTATGATGTAATGTCCAAAAGCCTCGATTTTATGAATAGTACTTCTTGAGGTATGAATAGTATTTCATAAGAAATCAGGTCACATTAAGGTGATCGAGAGGGATTACTAGTCATAAAACTATGATGGGTGAAATAATGATGAAAACAAAGTTATTTGAAGTAACCATTTAACCAATAAAAATTTTCACGATGATATCTAGTGAATAGTGTGTTCACATTCCTTCTTTTTTGAGGTCAATTAAATTGAAACAACTAAGACTTAACATAAATCTCACATCTCAAGTCCTAAAAGATGAGAAGGAAATTAGAGAAATCTTTAGTTACCCTATTCGATTAGCTTGGAAAGAGCGAGTTAGGCACCACAAGGTAGGAGTCGCCACCCAACCGAAGTTGAGAAATACCTCATAGGGCCAAAACTAGAGTGGTTCATAACCCTACTTTTATTTATACAAGTTAATATGGAATTTTAGATAAAATTTATGTTTTTGTCCTTTTTTTCAAGAAGGTTTCAAAATTGAAATAAAACAGTCAATCACATAAAGAAGTAACAAAAAATACAGATTTATAGAAGCAAAGGAAATTTATGAAATTAAAGAATATCATACATGAAATCAGTTAATTGATTGTTTTGAGAACTTTGGTTCTCGCATGCCAATTTTTAGAAAGCAAATTTTATTGTTTGTGACTTTTATTAAAGAAAAATTAAAACCTATTTTATTAGAAAAATACCAATTTAATAGGTATGAAATAATTTGGTTATTTTTTATAACATGTAAAAAATGATTTTCTACTTATTATAACATTCATGAAAAATACAGGAAAATAATGCAAAAAAAAAATTACATGATAATTATCTAAAATACATTCTAATCCAAAATGAAATAAAAATTATAAGAAAATTACCTAAAATTCATTCTAATAGAATAAAAATAGTACGAAAATAAATAAAATGAAAGAAAATTATGAAAAAAATAAGGGTTAGACAAAAATAAATAAATGGAAATAAAGTAATAAAATAAAGGGTGAAAAAATAATAACGTGTTAACTTCACCAAATATTTGGTAAGAGAAAAAAGATAGGCATAATAAAATCCCAACAGATCTCAGATAACTCGCATCACAACAAAAACACAATGTTAGTATGAAGGGAATAACATAATTGACAAAAATAATAAATAATAAAAGGGCAAAAAATTAAATAAATAATGAAGGAAATAAAAAATGATTAAATAAAAAAATATGAAAAAAGGATGAATAATAATTGAATAAAAAATATAGAAGAACAACATATTAATAATGTACAAATAAGATAAGGTTACTACATCTAACTGGTATATGAATACCTAAATAAAATAAAGCTATCACATTTAATTGGTAAATGGGCAACAAATAAAATAAAACAAAAAAGCACTTTGCTTGATTGGCAAACGGATGAAAAAAAAGAAAAGAAGAAAGAAAAGGGAGAATTTGGTTAACCCACCATGTATAATTGTCTTTTGGAATAATCTTCAATTAACTCAATAGAAACAAGGCTAATAATTTTTGGAAAAACCTTTGAGAATAAGAAAAACTATGTTTGAAAAGTGTTTTTTGCATTTTAGTTGTGCACTTATCGAGAAAAGTCGACCATTTGGATTGACATGGAGTTCGAATTTTATATACGAATTTCAACACTGAAAATAGTAGTTTTGGCCTAGTAAAAATGGGCGTTTTAATGAAAATGGCCATTTTCTAAAGTGAAATGCTATTTGGTAAAAATAGCCATTTTCGATATTAAAACTACCGTTTATGCGACTCATTTAGGAGTCTGCGCGGGACTCTGCCACGCAAAATGGCACCATTTTGGGAGCCAAAAATGGTAGTTTAGCAAAGTGAAAATGGGTATTTTTGCCCCTAAAATGGCCATTTTCGTCCAAGCCAAATGGCTATTTTTGTAATGCCCTAAAAATATCGACATTTATGAACAATACTTTCCTATGATGAATAGTATTCCTGAGACTTGGGATGCACTAAAGTCACTGGATGAAAGTATTAATTATAAAATAATTTTGAGCTAAAGTTTGAAATTAATTAAAAGTCATTTGAGTGGTTAAAAATGCTAAGAAAGTTTTTACAGCAGTGTTTTGGGAATAATGACCAAGGCAAAGCTAAACCATAAATTATTTTCAAAGTTGCCTAGAAAATTTTGAAACTTATATGATTTGATACTTAAAAATTCTAACAAGTCTAATGGCACTAGAATTAGAACTTTTAGATATCAAGAAGTAATTTTTCAAAAATCGGGTAATATTAAAAGTAGTGAATTTAATCGATTTTTCTTATTTTTTAAGCTCCAATTTTTAAAAGAGTGTGGCGCAAAATAAAAGTGAATTTTATATATTAAATGGGCAATTATTTGGGTATGGAAAGGGAAGGAAAATTGAAGAAAAAGGGAGGAGAAAATGAAATTAAAATAATTAAATTATAAAAATTATAAAAGGGGTCAAATTTTCTAAAAAAAGTCAATATTTTCAAAATACTCCATCTCTTCTCCACCTCAAGGAAGTCGACAGCTTCTCTCCCTATTCTCTCCCATTTTTCTTCTTTCCTTCCTCCGTTAAAGCCCCATCTTGCCCACCCAATCAAATTTATAGAGCCTCTATATCATTAAACACTCCTTAGAACTGAAATCTTTGAAGGAAAATACTCGAAGTTTTAGGTTTTTAGATCATGTGAATAGTAACCAATATTGTTTGGGTAAGATTTTCTAACTTTTGTTATTTTTCCTCGGTTTTAGGGATTCCTAAGAGAGTTTTTATGGTTTTAGATTTTAATTTAGAGCATTAAGTGATTTATTATAAATTTTCAAAATTTTTTTAGGTTTATGTTAGGCAATTCTGAGCAAAATCAAGATAAGGGTTGAGGTTCCTTTCCAATCTCCTCGATATGTGTAATTGAAATAGAATGTGCAATTTCACTTCTAAACATTAAATTCCATATTGTGCATATTATGTAATAAATGCTCATAAATGTGTTATGCCATGAATGTGATGCATTTGATGAGTTATATGGCTTATATAATGTATGCTAATATGTTTTAAATCATAAGAAATGATTGGGATCAAGTGAATGTGCATAATGTGTCCCAATATGCATAATATGGAGTATAAGAGGGTTAAATTGCTTAATGTAGTATTTGAACCTAATTAAGCATAAAATGGTGTTAGATCATGTTTTTGACATGTGTGAGAGTGTGAGGTTACATTGGAAAGAAATAATGCTTAAGATGTGCTCAATTAGGCTTAATGGACATAATGTGGAAATTTACCTTAAATATACTTATATGGATTTCTTCGCATTTTTTAGGCATGTTTAATGTGTTTTGCATTATATATGGTGGTTTTATGATATTTGAGGCCATATAATATGTATTGGCTAAATGGTTTTTAAGGTTAACCATAGGTGTGAATTGAATGCTAAATTATTATGGTAAAAAGGGCTTAATGGCTGAATGGCCTAATTGGTCATGGAGGCTTGTAAATTTGATGCTATGAGAACTAAGTATAGATATAAAAATTGTGAATTATAGCTATGTAGCATGTATGATGTTGAATGTGTAACATGCTTAAATGGGTATGTATGGTCGAATGGCATTATAAGAGTACATGTGCATAACAATTTATGAAATGTGAGAATTGGTGTGCATACATGTTTTATTCATTATATTTGATTAAAAACATGATTAGTAACATGAAGAAATGATGTTTAGGACCAAAATATGTTTTAAACTGAGATGAGCTTTAAAGTGTTATTTAACACTTGTTATGCCATAACATGAGTAAATTGATGAACTTTAAGGCATAATGTGTCTTGAGTGAACTTATGACCTTAAATGAATATGTAAATGGTGAACACATAGTGAAAACCATAAATGAAATGAAAATGGTGTCTAGATATGCATATGGCATAAATGCATGTTAAAAGGTGTATGATCGCTAAAATGACATTTTAAAGGAAATTAATAAGTTTTAGTCACTTAAAAATTAAAATAAGTAAGTTAAAAGCTACTTAAACTTAATTAAGTTGGTGAAACTAAAAACACATTGTTTTAGCCTATGAGATGTAACTACCTAGAAATGGATAGGTTGACCGATCAGCTAGGGGATATAGCAGCTGCTAATGCACTTCAGTGCTTTGTTATTAGTTTATAGGTCCATATTTAGTTTGAACCTAAGACTCGTATTTATGATCTTCAGATCCCATATGAGTGTATCCATTGTAAGGTTTTATAGGGGCCACTACATAACTATAAGCAGGTGCAGTCGCATAAGCCTAGATAGGTACTATATAACCCTTTTATATACTGGTGCAGTAGTTGTAAAGTCCAAAATGTGGGCCATTACACATTTCTTGATCCCATTATCCATAGGGTTAGAGTAATCCAAAATGGGCTTAAAAAGGTTATGGCAAAATTTGAAATCTACTTATAATGAATATTATGAAAAAATGACAATTAAGTGCTTATGTGAGCTGATAATTGCTCGTTGTGATAATTATTTGATTTTAAATACATGTTTGCTATATATGTGTGATATGAGTGTCATTATACATGATGTATGTCTTTTGTTCATGAACATGGCATATCACCATTTGCATGAATATTATGAAATATGTGGATTAGTTATGCATAGAAATGAGCTACGTATACAAATGATGCTTATTAGCACATGTAATTTTGATTACACCACTAAGCATTCGCTTAGCATATTGTTTATTTATGATGTATAGGTAAGAAGACTTTTTGAGACTTAAGCCTTGAGATATCAAGGTTATTAAGAGAAGGCCATTCTTTTGGTAAAAATTTGTAACTATAGTATAGTATGTGATGTATAGGTAGCTGTAGACACTGGGTCTCTAGGGCTCCTATGTTTGGTTTGCCTAATGATGATGAAAAGGACAAAAATCCTAATAAAAGGGTTTTTTTATGTCCGGATCGAAGATCTCAAAATTTTTTTAAAAAAAAAGAGGCTCAAAATGGCCGTTTTCTAAGAGAAAACGACTGTTTTAGAAGAACGGGCCATTTTTACAAGGGGAATGGCCGTTTTGGGCCCAAAACGGCCGGTTTGACCATTTTGGCCAAAACGGGCCCTTTCCACAAGGAAATGGCAGTTCTCGAGCTATAATGATGAAAACGGCCATTTTGACTACCAAAACGGCCATTTTCATCCTCGGAAAGTGTGTATAAAAACCAAATGGCTTTTTCCTTAGCAAGGTTAGTCATTTAAAGGAGAGATAAATTTTTTAGAGAGAAAATACACCAAAAAAGGCAAAAAAACTCTTTTAACACCATTTTTTAGATTTTTTTGAAGATTCAAACACGGTTTTTTAGTCCAGTCGAGATCTTTTCTGAAGGAAAATATGCTTAGTGTGTCAACTGATCCATTTTTCTATTATTATCATTTTTCTTTTTGTTTTATCCATCTATCAGTTATATGTGATAATTTATTTTGGTAATATTTTTTTTACATTTGTGGGGCTGCTCATTTTTATTTTATTTCTGTCTGCCCATCTATTTTTGCTTTGCATACAAATATATTATTTTTGTCATTTTTATTGCTTTCATTTTTCTTCTTGATTTATCCATCTACTAGTTAAATGTGATAATTTATTTGGACAATATTTCTATATTTGTGTGACTGTCCATTTTAATTTTATTTCTGTCTATTCGTCTATTTTTGCTTCGCATGCAAATATATTATTTTTGTCATTTTTACTACTTTCATTTTTCTTTTTGCTTCATCTATTTACTAGTTAGATGTGATAATTTATTTGTGCAATATTCTTTATATTTGTGATTGTTCATTTTATTTTATTTCTGTCCGTCTGCCTATTTTTCCTTTGCATACTAATACATTATTTTTGTTGTTGTGATGCGAGTTGTTTGATTATTTGGGATCTGACTATTATATTTTCGACCACCTCATTAAATCTCGGTGAAGTAATCTTTTAATATCCCATTATTTTCTACTGTCTATTTTATTCTGTGTTTTGTGTGTTTTTCTATTGATTTCTTTTATTATTGCCTATTTTTTGTTAGATTGTATTTTAGGTGTCCCAAAATATAATTTTATTTTTTATTATTTATTCGATTAGGATGTATTTTAGGTAATTACCCTATATTATATTTTTATTGTCAAATTATTTCCCTGTATATTCTGTAAATGATGTAATAATTAGGAAAAAAATGATTTTTTCACGAACGCCAAATTAGGTAGAAAAATGATTTTGCACGTTAAAAAGAATTAATAATCAAAATCATATTTTTATCCAATAAATTGGTGTTTGACTAATAAAATAAATTATGATTCCTACTTAATAAAAGAAATAACAATAACATCCATTTTATAGAATCGACATGCAATATCCAAAGTTCTCAAACCGTTCTTCTAAATAAAAGTCACCACAATAAAATTCATTTTTCCAAATTAGCATACAAGAACCAAAGTTCTCAAACCAATCATCTGATTTTAATAAAAATCACCGCAATAAAATCCATTTTCCAAAATTGGCATATGAGAACCAAAGTTCT
The DNA here is from genome assembly GCA_948208565.1 of Hura crepitans. NCBI lineage: Eukaryota > Viridiplantae > Streptophyta > Magnoliopsida > Malpighiales > Euphorbiaceae > Hura > Hura crepitans. The sequence continues at coordinate 15,279 of CANXYI011093390.1, forward strand.
CGAGACAATCAACTGCCCGATTTCATGTATGATATTTTAATTTTGAACATATCTTGTAAATTCTCACATATGAATATGTGATTTATATTAATTGTAAAACATCACTTGAGAAAAGGAATAATATTATAAAGTCAAATCGAATTTCTATATTAATTTAGGGTATAAATGAGAGTAGGGTTTCGAACCGCTCTGGTTTTGGCCCTATAAGGTATTTCTTAACTTAGGTCGGGTGGTAACTCCTACCTTGTGGTGCCCAACTCGCTCCTTCTAGGCTAATCAAATAGGAGTGGCCCTAGATTCCTTTAGCTTCCTTCTCATCTTTTGAGACTTGAGGAGTGAGGCTTAGGTTGAGTTTTCAACTGTTTCGATTTAATTGACCTAAAGAAAACACAAGGGATGTAAATAGTGGTGACTCCACTAGGGACACCATGAGACCGTACTCCAAAAGTACCTCAAATTAATATAGAAATTCATATTTTGAATTTATGATGTTATTCCATTTTGAAATTGTATCACATGCTATAGCCTTAGAATAAGTTAGGCATCCTTTTTATACCCTAAAGTCATTTCAAAGAATGAACCCAATTTCACTCAAATTGGAAGATTGTTAGAGGTGGCATCAAATCCAACCCTCGTGCCTATAAAGTATATGAAATGGTGAACCAATCGGTTATATGCTCATGACGAGATAGACCCATTGTGAAGG
>CANXYI011093402.1:0-10294 GCA_948208565.1 Hura crepitans
TTCGAATTTATAATGAATGAGTCAAAGCATGAATAAAACACTTATTTTTAAATATTTAAAAATTAGGCTATATATATATATATATATATATATGGAATTAGGGATAGAATGAAGCAGCAAAATAAGAAGTTTCCCGAGTAAATAAAAACAAAAGAGAGTCGCTTATAAAATGTGGTTTACGTTACCATACTATTATTACTATCCAAAGATTCTGTGTTTTGAATTAAATATATATCCTCTCAATTTTCAATTTTTTCTTGTTTTAATTACAGCTACTCACAAGAGGAAACTGATAAACCTGCTTTCTGGGAGAATGACAAAACCACTTTATTAAGAATATCATGATCCTTGATGTGAAGTTTACCCACAAAAAAAAATAAATTAATTATGGCAAGAATTCATTCCCCCATTTGCCATCACTATTTTACATTAAATCCCAATATGTTTCCTTCATTATTGTTTCTGTCGTCAAAACCTACAATTTCCAATCCTGAACTATCTGGAACAGATTCAAAACGAAAGATCGGAAGATCATATAGAGTAAATAAATAAATAAATAAATAAAATTTAATGGCTAAATTATATATATAAAAAATAATGACCAAACTTCATTTTTTGTTTTTAAAAAATTGAAATGAAAAGAAAAGTTGGGTGCAAATAAATATGAACTACACTCTCAAGAGATGAGATGAAATGGTAATTGTTTCTTCTCTCTTAACTAAAGTTTTCATATTCGAGCTTTAAATGTAAAATATTTTTAAATACTTAGGAGAAAGTGTTTTATCCTCTTTTATAGGGCCCACTCAGCACAAATCATGATTAATATGGGATTAATAAATTTCGGAATATTAGATATCATTTATCAAAAGAAATATGAATTATAAATAATATTGGGTGGGACCAATTATAATAAACTTTAATATTTGTAATGCAGTGAACTTAATTACTATTTTCAACTCCAATTGAAATCATGTTAAACAATCATAATAATAATAACAAATTAATAACTATGTATAAAACACATTAAATCATAAAATTATTCTTTTTTTTTCACTATTGAAAGTAAATGTAATTTTTAATTAGTGACACTTGGGCTTAATATATATAGGAGGCCTATAGTTGGTTTTAATTAATCAGTCATTATCACGTATCATTTCAACAGCTAACAAAAAGGAATCACTTTTAACATCAAGTTGATAAATATTCACTGTAGATAATACCAAAAGCTAAAACAATTAATGATGAAAACAGTATCCCATAATTTTTTTTTTTTATTTAAGAACACAACGTGTCACAGATTGAGCTTTGCTTATAATTTAATTTATTCACTGAAAGGAGAATAAAGATTAATCAGATTTTAATTTCAAGAGTGAAAATTTAATTATAACACAGAAAAGCAATCTATCTTTTTCAAGTGAGTTTTGTAAGTGAAGTAATGCATGCATGGCATCTTCTATTTATATAAATGAGTATCACAGACTGTATTTGTGCATGCAAAACGGGAAAAACATAAATAAAAAAAAAAAAGTTATAATCATTGCTCAAATTTTATATAATTGGAGTAGCTCCTTCTTCTTCCTTCTTTATTCCTTTATTAAATTGCAGGTATGGTATGTATAAGATAGGCTTATGAGCTACAACAAAAATTAAAAAAAAAAATGAATGAATACAAAAAAAAAATATCAATCATAACGAAGTAAATATTTTTCATATAAATTTTGAATTTTAATAAAAGTGTTCTGTAAAACTTCAATAAAATCAAATGTAAAGAATATGATCAATAATAAATAAAGGAGAAATTGATGTCCCATTCATTTTTTTTTTCTTGTTTGCTTTCTCCTGAATGATAAGAAAAGAAGTAGAGAGAAGACAGACAAGAATGAGATAAATAATTCTGTATACCACATTTTCATTTCCAAGAAAGAGAGAAATCATGTAAATTTCTATTTGGTATTTTACTAAAAAGTGGGTAAGCACAATAAAAATTAACAAAGTGTTTTTTTTTTCCTGGAATTTGCACAAACTATATGGTATTTTTTTTCTTTTCAAAGAACAATAAAAGAAATTATACAAAATGTCTTAAAAATAATAAAATAATAAAAATATAAAACATATGAAGGTGATATTGTAATCATAAGGGTGATGATTTTCATGCAATTTGGGTCTTTGGTTCTCCTTCTGTTGTCAGCAGAGAGCAGCCTTTTCTTGGTTTTCTTTTCTTCTTTTTCTTTGCTTCTTTTTCCTTTTCTTCTTTCTTTCTTTCTTTCCAACATGGACTGTTGAGTACAGTTAGTTCAGTTAAGAGGCATATTAGAACCTTAGGCAGGCCCCTCCTATGAGAAAAGAAGGGGAAAAAAAATAAAAAAAGAGTTTAATATCTTGAAAAGAACTTGTTGGTGAGGCTTCGAGCACTGTAATGATGTTGTCTTGTGAATGTTTTTTTCGTTAACTCTCTTTTATTTTTTCCACTTATCCATGATGATCTTGATTGTCAGGGTCTGGCCAGAATGAAGAGTACTTCAACCATTCGGCTTCTTGTGGGTTTGCAATGGATGACTCCTGCAGCCAACAAAAAACCCAAAAAAAAAAATTATTATTTAAATATGTAGAGGTTAGGGTTTGCAACAGATAATTTTCAGTAAAGATCACAACAAAATCAATGAAGTTGCCTCTCTTTTGTCTTTTTGATTTCCTCCACAATCACATTGTCTGATACTGTGTTTGCCTTGTGAGGACACGCATGATAAAAGGTTTCATATCACTATCATCTACCTCTCTGAAATTATTAAAAGAATATTTATTTGGAAACTTCTTTTTCTTTTATATATATAAGTTTGGTCCTTTAAATTATCACATAATTTCATTTTTTAAGAGCCAAAAAAGAAAAAAAAAAGGATTTCTAGTGTTTGATACTCCTTATTATTACCTGCTAATTCAAACAAAATCTGCCGAAAGTTTCAGCTTTAATTTAAACAAGATTTTCTTTTTTTTTTTTCTAGAAAAAGAAAAGAACAGAAAAGAAATATGCAGGCAAGAAAGTAACCTAGCTATGTTCTTATTATGTTTTAATTTGCAATATGCATTTTACTTTTGGAAATTTTCAGCATTATGCCCTCTTTCCACCGAGGTAACAAAAAGATATTCACTAATTCTCCAATCTGGACATGATAGCTCTATATTCCTTTATTCATACTGTGCACATCACAATAGAAAAACCTCCAAAGCATAGCAATGAAAAAGAAAAATAAAAGAGGAAAAGAGAAAAAGAAAAGGCTTCTGGTTGCCATCTTTAATTTAAATAATATTATAATAAAGAAACTGGATTTTTGTTTCTTTCTTTTTTCTGCTTTTTAATCTTTGCTTTATTAATTTCTTCTCTTCTTAGGTGGGAATTATGAGAAACAATAAGGGGTCATGGATTTCAGAGTCAAAAAGTTCATACTCACTTCTTTAATATCAGTGGACGTGCAACCCATAATGAGCTCTTCCAGACCTGATGCTGACCTTCCTACCAGTTTATGATGTTGCTGCTGCTGTTGCTGTTGGTGCTGCTGCTGCATCATTTTTTTTAAAGATTGAGAGAAAACATTCATTTTCAAATAAAATATTACTAAATTTTAATCATCTTGTCTTTAAAGAGAGTGGAAAAGTAAAAACACAGACTGCTTTCACCTAATTTAAACATTAAAAACATTAAGGAATCAATAAGTTTTAATTTAGTGTTACGGATAGGTCTACTGAAAATTAAACCAACAGTAAGATCTTGAATTCGAATAAACAGAAATGCATTGAACTTTCATATAACTCCATAAGAGAGTTTCACCTAAATTTCCAAAAATAAGCAAGTAAATAGACAACTTAGACTGCAACTTTTTTATGGAAATAGATATATATAGAGAGAGAGAGAGAGTCAATCAATAGCTGGCTCCTCGCTTTCATCAGGTTACCAACTTCCTCAACCTTCTCTCACTTAGTCAAACTTTTCTGACTTTTATAGATAATTTTCTACAAGTTAGATGAGCAGTCGGTGGAAGTGAAAGAACATATATATTATTATGGCCGGAGACATTAAAGATTACCTGGATTTCGTTTTGAAACATTAATCTGGAGACATGATATGGGTCCTCATCGAGAATGATGGACGTGTGATGGAGGGGTGGTGGAGAGATGATGGTGGAGATGGGATGTGAAGGCCTGCTGATATGAAACGCTGTCGTAGCAATCTGGGGGTGTATATGGTGATGCTGGTGATGGTGTTGTGGCTGTTGTTGTTGTTGTTGATGATGATCATGGGCCACATTATGTTGCCTTTGATGGTGCTCTCGAATCTCACCACACGTGCCTGTTACTGGGCCTTCCCTTGCCGTTGAAGCCTCCGCTAACCCCACCTGAAAATTGACACACACCTCCATGAACCTAGTTTGCTCGCTTGTCTATTTTCAGACACCTTCATGCAGCTTCATAGTTCTTTTCGAAGAACTTAAATTTATTTTAATCTTAATTAACTCTGAGAAAGTGATAAAGTTTCACTAGTTAGCCGACAAAGATAATCAAGTGAGGTGCAGTGAGTTCTTCATGCTGAATTTCCAAGCAATTAAGGAACTAACGTAAGAAAAGTAACCCTAGAACTTTCTGCAATTCCTTTTTTTTTTTTTTTTGTGAGACTGATTTGAGGATAATGTTGAACCAAATAACTAGAATAATATCAAAGATTTAATCTTTTTTCCAAGATGGGAAATCTAGAGGCAAAATTCTTTGGATCAAAGAATAAAATGTACCTCATCAAACGTTTTTCTGAACTGGGGAAAGCCGAAATGATCAGATTTTAGTTGTTGGATATCCATGGCATTGTAACTTGATAGAGCAGCAGCAACTCCAGATATTTCATCTCTCTGCGGAATTATTTCTTTTGAAGAACAACTCCCACTTCCACTGTCTCTTCTGCTATTAGGCTCACTGCTTCCTTCTACAGTAGTTGCACTTCTATCAATCCAATTGCATTGCCTTGGTTGTGTCTGGTAGAAAATCTTTGAAACCACAAGCTCTCCTTCTTTCTCTTCTTCAAGCTGACCAAGATGGTATTGGTGCATAACCCAATTAGTCTTTTCTGGCTTTCGATTTTTCCCAAAATTTGTGTAGAGGACTAAGATTTTCTTGCATCCTTTTTGTTTTCCATTCACCATGACTGGCCTTGTCTTGCCTGTTTTATGCCACCTTGTTTCTCCCCCTTGCAGGTCACATTCAGTTTGAATTTTTCTCCTCTTTCTTGTTCCAGTTGTATAAGCTTTTGATGGTCTATGAAAGAAGTGCCTACTCAATCCGTCTCTTGTAACTCCTGTAAGAAACATGTAAATCGATATTTATCATAATCAAAGTTAGGTGTAACAAAACTGATAGACAAATAGTATTCTTCAAAAGTCATAACAAATTACACTATACATATATATATATCATTTTAGCTTCAGCTTCTTTTCCTTTTCTTCGTTACCTTCTTTCTTCTCAAGTCAGAATATGTATAGTAAAACCTAACAAAGCTCAACAATCATGGAAGAAATTTATTTATCCATGAGAGAGAGAGAGAAAGAGAGAGAGAGAGAGAGAGAGAGAGAAAGATTAATAATAAAAAATAGTAGTGAAATATATATATATATATTTTTTTGACCTGGAAGTTTCTCAGGATGGGTATAACAAATCCCATCTTCACCTTCAATGGTGGGGATGAACTCATCTATCAAAGGGTGAGATTTCATGTCTTTGGCTTCTACTTTTGCTTCAAGGTGTTCTATCAGTTCCTGGTCTGTTGGATCGAATTTCACTCCTGCTGGTAAGCCTAACCAATCCTGCAAAACTCCAATCAATTCCAAGTTAAAACGAAAGCAAAGCTAAATCAAAAGCTGATAATAAAAATAAAAGAGAAAAGAAAGGAAGAAGAGAGAAAGAGAGCCCAAAGAAGAGAAAGCATATAGCTTTAGTTTAACTGGATTTGGTTTTTGCTCAAAAAGAAAGGAAAAGAAAAAGACTCAAGAATAAAACATGAAGCATAATTCTTAGTTTTTTTTTTCTTTTATTTGCAATAATATTCCTCTTCTTTTGTTCAAAATCTACACTTCATAGCTTAGAATATCAAAATTAATTAAAAGTCCTTACCGGCTTTCCTTCAAGCTTGTGTCCACAACCGGGGCACTGTTTGGATCCACAAAGCTGATGCTCTTCAAGCTTAGCATCTATGAGATCGGAGCTGCTTATGGGGCCTAAGTTACTCTTACTCATAGCTCTTCCGAAAATATACAGCTTATGCTATCTTCTTTTTCTTAAACTCTTGAAATCTTGTATCAAATCTTCAACTTGATACAAAAGCCCCCCTCTCATATCCCTCTTAGCTGTCTATATGTTACAGAATCACCAATTTGAGATCTAATCATATGAAAACTAAGAAGAAAAATACACAGTAGACTGATGTGGGTATAAGAATAGAATTTGATGACCTTGAGACCAAAATATGTATAAAATATATTGGATTTTTTTTTTAAATTGTTTTCAAAGAAGCAAACTTTCAAATAGTCGGAGATGGTTCAAAGTTCAAACAAAGAAAAAGGAAAATCAAAATACATGAACCACGGATATATGATAGTATATGCAAAAATATGTACAAAAACCTAAGCTGAATCAAAAAAAATAAAAATTAAGCAATACCCAGATGGGAAAATAGGATTAAAAGTGGAAATATAAATGAATAAATATAAATACTAATCAAGAAAGGAAAGAAAAATGAAAACTTGGAGAAGGTATAGAAGAGAGAAGGTTACAACAAGGAGGAGGAAAAGAGGAAACTTTCACAGTAGGCAGTGGGCTTTAACCATGGAAAGCACCAGAAAACCCTCACCCTCCCTCTCAGTCCCTAAACTTTAACTGAAGCAATTGGTGGGAAAAAGGAAAAGGTAACCTCAAGGCTAGAGACCTGCCTTTAAGCCTTTGCTAATTTAACAAGAGCCATGTATGTAGGCGGTTTGTGAGAGAGAGAGAGAAAGAAAATAAAAAAAATAAAATAAAAAGAAAGATTTAGAGGGAGAAAGAGAAAGAGAAAGAGAGAGAAAATAGGATAGAAAGTATAGCAAAATTATAAATTAAAAAAAAAAATCGTTTTTCATTTTTTTTTTTTCCTCTTCACCCTCTCTCTGTCATAAGCACACCTTTGTTTTGAGGCCCTTGACTGCTAAAGCAAAAGGCAAGAAACGGCCTTCACAGCTGTTACATTCAAAAGCATATCAACAACAAAACCCATCTCCTAATATATATATACACACACACAAATACTTATAAAAATAATAAAATCAATAATTATTTATTATTTTAATGAAAAGAAAAAGAAAAACCCACAATAAAAAACCAACCTTTACGAATTAGTAATTTGGTGGTAAAAGAAGCATACATCAATAAAGCTGAGAACTTGATGATGATTTTAAGAGAAGTAAATCAAAAAGAAAAATTATATTAGTGTGTATATATACACAAAATGGTAGTAAGCTTTGAGTAAGAAATACGATATTGGATTATTTCTCACAGTTAACAATACATTTTTTTTTTCATTCTAGATATTATAGTTAAAATAGTAATAATAAAGGTAGAGAGAAAAAAAAGAAGGAAAGATATTATGGAGAAAATTTGAAATTATAGAGCTTAGCCAAGAAAAAAAAAGAAAAAAGAATGTTGAGAACTCACATGGGTTTTGAGCTGGAGTGGTGATCATGATTCTTTTGCCATGAATATTGCAGAGAGAGATAGAAAGAGAAAGAATTAGGAGTTGCTTGATATGCAAGGCAAATGAGCAGTGTACTTGATGGACCACCACCAACCCTTGTTATTACAACTATTATAAAATTATATATATATATAATTAAATTTAAGTCCTTTAAAATATAATGATTTCTGATTAATGGATCAAATTATAAAAAATATAAATTTAATGATAAATGTGAAATATACCGAATATACTGTATACTTAATCACATCTTATATATATAACAAAAAGATTTCTTTTGGAAAAAAAATCTAGGAAACTTCAAGGTGAAGCAGACATAATCCCATGTAATAAACATTAGCTTGTCTGCATACTAGTTTTTATATGGTGTATGTGTGTATTTTAGGATATGATATATTCACTATTTTTTTAACCATTTTATTATTATTATTATTATTATTATTGAAAGTAAATCTACAGTGTATTAAGCTAATACAGTTATTCAGTGTAAAACCCACTATTTAATGTGGGGTCATGGGAGAAATGTTTGTGTAGGATGAAGATGATGGTGTTAGCATTCACGTTCATTAACATTCTTTAGATAGTCAAGGGTAAATGATGGAGGGACCATGGAAATGTTTTGATGGCTATGATTACATTATATTTATTTATATATAATTTTTTATAGAAATATTTATATTTTTTGAAAATAAATAAATGGTGGAAAAATAAGAAAAGGAGAATATATGCTATAGTTTTATATATTTGTGTGAAACATGAGAAGGCCAAAGTTGATAATTAGGCTTTTCCCTTTTTGCCCAAAAGGAATTAAAGAATCAAATTGATGAGATTTATCCAATGGGTTGACCTTTGACTATTCTAGCAAATCATATAGAATTTTATAAAACATATATTTTATTTATTTATTTTGCAATTCTCATATGCTCTTGATTCCTTACATGTGCCATAAAAATATTTTGCAATTATTTGATTTTTATTCTCATAAATTATTTTTTTTTGTCTCTTTTATGTAGAAAAAAAATAAAAGGAAATTAATGTGGAAGAAATTATGATAATAATGAGTAAAAATTATGCATATATGGAACATGGATGATATATTCCTTAAAAAAACTCTTCGAGGATGCAATTAGAAGCATCTTTTTTAAGAAGAAAATAATAATAATAATAATAATAATAATAATAATAATAATAATAATAATTCATGTGTGAGAATATATCTTACATGGGAACAATTGCCTCTTGTATTTTCATTTTTTTTGGGAATTTAGATGTTGAAGGATACTAGAAGGTCCATGGACAAAAAAATAATATTAATTAGAATATTATTATTATATGGCTAGGAATCAGTTAATTATTAAATTTATTCCAGTGTTAGGATCGGCAAATTAAATAAAATGGGAAGAAAAATAAATTAGATAATCCAAGATATATAATTATTTAAGCTTGGGGTAGCATTTCCCATCTAAAGGTTTAATTTCGTAGTCCATGTTCTTTTCACTTATTCATATATTCTCCTTCTCAGTAGAATTTTCTATTTAAGATAACTCCAATTTACTTAATTGATACACTAATTAAAATGCAATTATGCATTTATGTTGTAGGTTCAATATCTAAATTTCTCTATTTACATAAACTAAACCAAAAAAAATAATTAATTGTTCTATAATATAAAAAGACACGTAAATGAATATATTTTACTTGCACTCTGTTTATAGTTTTGTCGATCCAAAATGCTTGCATAATGGTTTGATAATTCTTATTCAATAAGTTAACTCTTTTTATATAAAATTAGATTTTTTTTTTTACATAGAAAGAGAAAAGAAATATCTTGAAAAATTGCACCCACAAGAACATTCTGTGCTGTAAGAAGCAAAGCTTTAGGTGAACGTCTCCTTGACATCCCACATAACAACATCAACTTATCTCAGTGGATTATGGGCTGTGCAATACAATACAAAGGATGTCTTTGTATGCATAGGGGTTGTGTCAAAGCAGAAGCCACTGCTTTAATTCCTCACCGACACTATGACAACACATCCTTGTAAAGTACAATTGTTTTAGCTTCATTTTCATGTTTGAAGACATGCCACCGCATGATAAACAATTCTATGTATATGTACTTGAAAATTGTTCTTGAAAAACTCTCGTGGAAGAGTAAAATAAGGCTAATAATTAATTAGTATAGATGGGGTGTTACTGTTTTTGTTAACAGTACCACTCGTAGGAAGATAGCCAGAGAAGGCTACGTCTACCGTGCATTATACGAGTGAGGATTTTATGTACTAATCGAAAATCAAATTTTCATAAAAAAAATTTAAATAGAATTGAACTTTTAATAAATTCAGAAAAAATTATACAAATTTATCATATTTTAATTAACTAAACTGAACTCAATATAAAAATCAAACAAATTAACAAGTACTATTGATATTACTAACTGAAAATTAAATCGTGATCATTTCTATAAATCTCTATCCATGAATGCGTCCCACCTCAAAGTGTTAAAAATGGAATGGACCGTAAGGGTCCCTTGAA
>CANXYI011093459.1:0-17088 GCA_948208565.1 Hura crepitans
TGACCAACAATGTAAAGTGATCCACAGTATAGTAAAAGATTGTCTAGGTAAGATTTTATTGTCATATTGATTTATACATAGTAGGTAGAGCCACTCACGCATGTTACTATGGGTAATTGGGTAACACTATGTTTATTTAGTTGAGCTAATAAATATTAGATAGAAACAATTTATTGCTATAGATAGTACTCTGGTCTTTTAATTTGTTGTAAGACCAAGCATATAAGTGTCATATGTCATAGATGTGTCTAACAGATCATTGGTTCCATTAAATAAAATAAACATTGGTAAAAGTTAAAAAAGAGCTGCTCAGGGAAATCCTAGGATGGGTGACCTTTGGGAAGTAACGTCTTTTGCCTTATTTCATATAAATTAGATAGGGGTGTTACATTTAAGGGTATCTAAATAGGTTTAGGCAATTTTATGCAGTAATACATGAGTGCTATAGGAATTTTAGGATGTTCAAACAGTTGCCACATTATTAGGAAGTGAGGGTTATTGGTAAAGTGCTGGTGGAATGAGCATGTTAACTTCCTTTTAAAAGGAACAATAGGCAAACGTAAGGATTTTATGACTATGTATAATCCCTTTCTTCCTAAGTTGAAGTAGTTAGTGTTGTGAATGGAAACATATATGGGAATCAATAATGTTCTAGTGATGAGCAATGGGTTAAGTGGATGATATAGAACTGTATGGATATTTAAGCAAAAAAGACTATAGGAAAAATTAAAAAAGGAAAATGTAGTAACCCTACATATCGATTAGTGACTGTAAAATGACTGTAAGGTGGATTAAACTTCATATAAGAGGGGAAAGTAATGTTTGACTTAGTATTGTGAGTTAGGAATAGATAAGAAGTAATGAGGAATTAGTATTCTCTTCTATGAAGCAAAATATCAAATGTGAAGGCAAATAGTGCTGCAAAGAAAGGCTATGGGATTAGTGGGCGACACTAATGAATGAATATGAATATGTAAGATAGAAAAAAAAAGTAAGTTATAAGCGAGAGACATAACCAAAACTCAAGTAATAAGCCTTAATAAAAGACTTAAAGAAGATTTGAAGGAATCCCAGGGGATGGGAATGAGGGTAGTAGACCTTATGTCTATTAAATAATAAATATGGGTATATCATATGTAATGGAAGTGAATACCCACCAAGAAGGCATAATGGCTAATTGATTAAGCGACAGAGTGAGGTAATTTAGTTACCTATGAATTTTAATGTAAATTGTGAAAATGACATCAAACCCTTATAAGGTAATGAAAGTCATAAGAGTATAAGCATGGAACCCCATTATGGAGAGGCAAGTGAATATTAGAGCTAAGGAAGAAAAATGTGATTAGCATGACCAGAAAATGAAACAAAAATAATGCAAAAATTTTCTAAGATTGAGTTAGACAATGATATTAAAAGGGAAATGATAGAGTTAAGGATAGGAAACATCTATCAAGGACTCCAAGGAGGAGGGCTATTATTCCTTCTTGATGCATTCATTACTGGGCCCGAGCATTTCATTATGTAGCATAAGTTGTATTTTGACATTTTTCATAATTGTATTATACATGACATGTTTTTCATGATAAGTATGCATACACATGTTACATAAAATGAGCATGGCATATTGATATTCCTAATACAAGAGGACTTGATAGAGCTAAGAAAAAAAGAGAGAAATGACTTAGTGATCATAAAAAAGAAATGATACGGAACAATAAGTAGAAAGAGAATTGTGTGGAAGGAAAAAGAGACTAGTATTGGTACAAGTGGATAAGTAAAGAAGGATTAAAAGTGTAAAGGTGGGAAACTGATGGAAATGATAGTAAGAGTAGAATGGTGAAAAAGATGTTGATAGATTGTAATGAAAAAAAAAAAGAGAACCTTAAAACTTTAAGCTTAAGAGGGGAAGTGGACAAAATAGTTACTAAAAAGGAAAGCACTTGTGAAAAGCTAATAAGGGTGAAAATGTTGAAACTAATAGAGACATCAGAAGAAATTATAGAGAGACTCTTCCTTAAGTGTCTTTATGGCACAAGTATATGGGATAAATAAGTAATCCAAAGAAATAATGAAATTAAGATTAATGTGGCATACAGTTGAGATGATTTAAAAAGTTTCTTTGGGTGAATGATATTAAAGTAAACAAAAAGCAATATTGGTGAAAACAAGGGAAGTGGAATGCCTACTTCATTATAAAAAAAAAATTTAAGGGGAAACATAAATAAGGATGATTGGGAAAAATAAAAAAATAAAGGCATTGCCTATTAATGCTAGGATTGGTATTAAACACTAATATCAAAAGAATGGGAAACTATGAAGATAGTGTTGAATGGTGAATGAGATAATGAGTACAAGAGTATGGAATGAATAAAATTTCCTTCTATATAAGGCACAAAGAATTAAGAAAAACAAAGATAGTTAAAATTTAGCATTAGAGGAAATACAGGTATGTAAAAGCACTTTTGTGGTGCTCCGTGATCTAATGATGAATAGAGCATGGAAGTATAATGTTGCAGAAATATACAACTTATTATCATTTAATGATAAGCAATGATAGAATCTGATGTAGTAAAGTTAAAGATTATATTAAGGAAGCTTCACCCATAAATGAAGGAAAGTGGAGATAAGGTTTCAGAAGAGAAACCTCTTAATAAAGAATGAATGAGCTAAGAGAAAATAAGAGTTTTACAAACTCAAGTTGTCTAGAATATAAATGAAGGATAAGGTTGTATTTACAAAAGTTGGCATACAATTGAGACAAAAATCTAGATCTATTAAAAAGGGAGAAGTACAAATGAAAAAGTAAGTTTCAAAATAATTACTCGTATGACCATGGAAAATTTTAAGGACAAAATTTCTTAAGAGCGAAAGAATTGTAACACCCAAAAAATCAACATTCTACGAATAGTACTCCTAAGATTTGCATGGTGTTATCTAAGACACTAGAGGACCATATAGTAGCCAAAAAGGGGTACTGGTCAAATGAACTTTGACTGGCTAGAAAATGATAAAAATAAGTGAACTAAAAATTTTAGTAGAACCAAAAAATCATTTCGGATAGAAAATTAGTGAATAGTGACTTTAGTTGAGGTTGTGCTGGGATGGCTCCTTGAAGTTCTCAAATAGACCTAAAAATACCACACCTCTAGCACAAAAATTCCAAAGAGTTCATCGGTGAAGGAATTTTAATATTCTAAGGTCATTTGATAATTATTTAGAATTTTTAAATTATGCGAGTGAATAGTAACCATAGTTTTTAGAGGAATTTTTGCTTGAAATTTTACACGGTCCTTAATGGGTATTATCAAGATTTATTGGCACTGAAGTTATGCTTTTTGGAGGTCCAAAGAAATTATTTTAAATTTTTAAAGTTTTAAAGGAAATATGATTATTTAGGGCCATCTGATCGACAAGAGGGACGATCGAGACCATACACATCACTAATACATAAGGATGCACACGTGTCTGTGTATAGGATGGAAGGAAATGATCTTTAACCTAAACTCCCTAAAAGCCGATGCCACCACCATAGAATTCTCTCCCTCTTTTTATTCACTTTTCTATCTCTATACACCAAAAAAAGTCAAGAAAATTATATAAATCCTAGCCTCCACGATTCACTAAACACATTCTAAGTGACAAAACTTAAAAATGTTGCTCGAAATTGAAGTTATAAGGATGGAGTGAATAGTGACTTTTTATGGGTAAGTGATCTTTTCTAATGTTTATTACTTTTCATAAAGTGCATTTGAGTTATAAATGCCATGTGTAAAGAGAAATTTCAATTTGGAGTTATGTAGAATTTTGTAGGAATTTTCAAAGGTGCACCCTAATATGCCATTTTGGGAAATGGTGGAAAATGATGGAGGAAGAAGAAATTAATGGTTTTAGAATGGCTTTGACATGACTTAGAGCTTGCTATAAGTGAATTTAGTTGAAACCTACATTATATTTTAGAGAAACTTAGAATTTGAGGCATATCTATGCATAGAAGTTATATTGGTGTATGTATGCATGATGATTTTGATTTATTATGCATGCAAGGTTATGAAATTAGAGTAAAAAAGATGTAGATATGTTTTGGAGGTGAAAAGTATGTGTGAGCATGTGATGTAAAGATGGTCGAATGTATGACATGTATGTCATGGCATATGTATAGGTGCATGGCATGTGTATATGGGATATTAGAATGGTAATGTGATGTACGACATAAATGTGATATGGAATGTGGAGTTATGTGCATGGCTATGACTAAAATTTGGTAAGGAAAAATATAAGGGAAATGGGGTGTGATATTGTTATGTAAAGATATGGTACGAACAAGGTATAGTGTACAATGTTAAGTGTAAGTTTAAAAAATTTAAATGGTATGTGTTACTTGAAAACTAATATTAAGAATGATGTCTATGTATAATAATAATAAGGTAATGTTTGATGGTGTAAAATAGTATAAGAATAGTGGTATGAGGCAAAGAAAAGAATTTAAAATGACCAATTAAATATTAAAAGAAATAACCAAATGAATTATAAGATTTATGTAAAAAGACCCATAAATGTTCAGCAAAATAAATGTGACCTATAACTATCTTGTAGGAATGACCAGAGGAAATTAGCCTATAACTGTGTCCTAGTGACATGGAAATAATTTAATTATATGACTGATGATACAAAATAAATAATATATCAGTTTGGAATAGAAATAAATGTATGAATGAAAGATTTGATTCTAGGAATACTAAAGTGTGAAATTATGACATATGATAAATACATCACTAAAGTCTAGCCTATGAACAAATAAAATGGAATGATTAGACAAGTGAATATTTGTGTAATTTATGTATTATAGTTGAAGCATAAGTAAGCATACAAGAAAACTATTTAAACGATATAATCATTTTGAGGGTGATAAGAGTATTATATTGAGACATAATTGAGTGTAGTGACAAATAAAGTAAACAAAAACCTTAAGGGCAAAGAGTTAAATATTGGACGTAGAATGGAGAAATTTGTCATACTATAAAAGGAGAAATTTACAATAGGGAAATAGAAGATGATAAACTATAAGGCAAATAATAGTAATGCAATACACTTATACAAGAGGAAGGAATAAAAAAATTAAGAAAATCATGGAAAAGAGGAATGAAGGATATTAATGAAGAGAATAAAATATGAGATTTGGATAAGGGAAATGGTTAATTTGGGAAAAACACTGAGTAATTGTTAAATTCTAAAATGATGAGGTAATAACATGAAGATGATTTTTTCACTGAGAATATTAAGATAATTAAGAAAAAAGAGGAATAATTGTAAAGATGAGACAAAGAGATAAAGGCCTAATGGCTGGAAATGCACTGAATACGTTGACTAGTTAACTAGGGATTAATAGCTATTTGAGGTTAGGTCTAAATAGATTTTAGCCTATGTACAGTGGGTGCAGTCGTTGATTATTTATTTAAGCCTATAAGATACGGGTGTCGGGAGTTCTACAGACTAATCCCTACCACCCACTTGATGATTATGGATATTAAGAGATCCCATGAGGCTGATCCCTATTATCCATAAGATATGCTGATTATGAAAAGATGTATCAGGATATTGAGAGGTCCCATGAGGTTGATACCTGATATCCCCATTGTAGATATTGAGAGGTTTATAGACTGATCCTTGATATTTGCCATTAAAATATTAGGAGGTTCCAAGAAACTAATCCCTGCTATCGGACAGAGGGTGTGTATAGATTGTGAGGTCTAAAATGTGGGCCACTGTACATGATGATATTTTATGCTGATTGTCTGGTTCTCAAACTAGGTAGGTGCAGCTACCGAGGCCTAAAATGTGGGCCACTACATAATATGGTTCCTGATATCCAGTGGCTAAGAGTTATTCCTTAACTCTAAGGCTTGAAAGGAAATAATTGAACAACATAAATTAAATAAAAGGCATAAAAAGGGTTTAAACATGTTTAAGTTATGCTTAAAGAAACAATTAGTGAATAAATTCAATAGCAATAAAAAGAGGAACTATAAGAAATTATTTAATGGACAGGCAAAGATTATAGTAAGATTAAAAAGGGGT
Organism: Hura crepitans; assembly: GCA_948208565.1. NCBI lineage: Eukaryota > Viridiplantae > Streptophyta > Magnoliopsida > Malpighiales > Euphorbiaceae > Hura > Hura crepitans. The sequence goes on from CANXYI011093459.1 coordinate 6,076, forward strand.
TAAATAATGTATGTAATTAAGATAGGTGATAAAATTATATGCATGTAAGAATCATAAAAGAACAATTATTAAAAAGGTAAAGCATGTATGACAAAATAAAAAGAAAGTCCGGCAGTAAATAGATAAAATGATAAAATAACAAGAGAAAGAAAATGCAAACGGGCTAAAAGTATATTTAAATAAATCACTGAACCATTAAGCAAGAGATTTGGTAAATTCTGGAAAACTACAAGAGACAAAACAATGATTAAACCAGCAAAATCAAAAGGAATAGAGAAAGTAGAAGACAATAGACAATTTATACAAGTAACTAATAAGGGATATAAAAGTTTGTTGGATATATTGAAACTAATATTAATAGTACACTACAAACAACTATAGATGTATTTAGTGATAGGTAACTTAGAATGTAATAGATAGAAATAAGATGATAACTAAACATGTATCAAGGTAGCGATTGGATAAGACTTGAGTGTACAATTAATTGTGTGTATGTAATGTTTTTTACAATACCATGCATGTTTTGCTAAATTCACCATTGAGTGTATTCTTAGCATGTCAGTTGTCTGATGCATAGGTAAAAAGCTTGCTAGCAGTGTAAAGTGATCCGCAGTATAGCTAAAGACTATCTAGGTATGATTTTATTGTTAGATTGATATGTACATAGTAGGTAGAGGCACTAATATATGTTACAGTGGGTCATATGTTAACACTTTGCTTATGTAGTCAAAGTACTAATAAACAATAAATATAAATGGTTTATTGCTACAAACAGTAACCTAGCCTGGTAATTTATTGTAAGACCATGCATATGAGTGTCATATGCCGTGAATGTGTACAATAGATCATTAGTTCCATTGAATAAAATTTTATAATTGAATAAAATAAACATTGGTAAAAGTTCAATGAAAGCTACTTAACGAAATCATAAGATGGGTTCCCTCTAGGAAGTAATGTCCTTTGCCTAATATGTTATAAATTAGGCAAGGGTAGTTACAAGTTAAGATGGTTTTTGTCATGAAAAGTTGAATTCCACATGGAATATGATTCCTAGTAGAATATGAATTCTAATCCTATTTTAATTTGAACTTCTAACTGGATTAGGATTTTATTGAAGATAAAGATTAGGTCTTACTCTAATCTATTATGGACAATTGTTATCTAAATGGATTAGGATAACTGAATGTAGCCATTTGGATTTTTCTTCTAATTTAGAATTTGATTCTAAATTCTGTACTTGTAATGTTTAATTTCATATAGAATTCTAATCTGATCAGAACTCTTCCAAATGGCATGTTGTAATTGAATAACTTATTGAGATTAAATAATTACATTACATATTTAATTGGATTAAAACTCTAAATTATAGGCATATGAAAAATTGAAATGATCAAGATGTATAAACTAAACTAGTTTTATAAGAGTTATATTTCTAGCAATCAACCATAATTAGTTTTTCAAAGTTTAAATATATGTGATGTATTAGACATGTATACTAAGTGTCTATGATTTTCATAATGAATTATTATAGACTATGACCAATGTGATTGATCATGAATTGCATGGATTTTTTATTTAGCAAATATTAATCATGAATTGCATGGATTTTGTCTTTGGTAAATTAGGCCAACATGTCCTAGCCTTTTCTCTCATTTCTACTATATGTCTCTTCTCATTTAACTTCCCTCAATTGTATCATGAGGTCTTCTTAATAATTTTATTATGTAATTACATTACATACAATTAGAATAGCATAAAGAAATACAAGGAGCACATGAAGTAGAAGTATTACCAAGAAGGACCAAATGAAAAAGTAGTTAAAAATGTTTTAATTATTTTTTTATTAGGTTTGTAATTGATGTAAAATACAAAAGGTTAGGCTCAAATTGGTTTCCTTAGGCTAGGGACATCAATGTACTAAAAATCCATAAATAGATCATATCTTTAATGTGATTAAATATACATATATGATATAATATGATTAAATATGCATGAGCATGCCACAACATGTAAATTCCCTTTGCATCAGCATACATATTTATAAAATCAATGATTAGAATTTAATTGAAGAAAACCCATAATTAGTAATAAGGCTTATAAGCCGTATATTAATATGTTTATAATCGTAGTTTTTCTTAGTATTGATTTGTTGAGCAAATTCAAGCTCATGCTATGTTGAATATGTTACAAACTATACTAATTAGTCTATCTTAGACAATCCATTGGTTTGTTGAACAACTCATGGCCAATTGATCAAGAGGTAGATTGGAAAATGTGTATACGATACACATACACTAAAAGTTAATGATCAAATGATCACAAGTTTCATGAAAATGCAATTTTCATGGGATGCCTACGTTTCTATTATGGGTAGGGCTTGTTAGGCAAACCCAAGGTTTGAAGTTAATAAGAAATAGGTACTGTTAGACTAGGAAAATTTTAGGTTTTCTCATATCAATAGTGGGGGCTATTATTTCTTAATAAAATAGTGCGAGGACATAGATATTGTATTAAAGACCTTCTAAAATGAATTCATGCACATGATCATACTTAAATAGGTTCTCAATCTTTACATATAGGTACATATGAATTATGAGCACACTTAATCTAATCTTATAATTGATTCTCAAATTTATTAAGTTAACTAGGTCCAACTACAAAGACTGGCTTAAAAATTTGAGAATAGTTCTCAGAACTAAAAAGATCTGTTATGTATTGGAAAAACCCATCTGACTTATCCTTAGTGACATTGCTAATACTAATGAAGGTGACATTGCTAATACTAATGAACAATTAACATATTTGAAGGATGTCAAGGACTCTAATCTAGCAACATGAATTATGTTAGCATTAATGTTTATAAAGCTTCAAAAGCAACACGAGCATATAGATGCTCACTCTAAACTTTTTCACCTAAAAGAGCTATTTGAGGAGCAAAGTAAAACCAAAATGTATGAGATATCTAACCTTTTATTTTGCCGTGGCATAGTGATGTAGCACCCAAAAAATCCCTAGGTAATGAATAGTACTTCTCAAGGTGTGAATATTTTTTCGTGAGGTGGAGTCTTACTAAACTTACTGAATGGAAGTATTAATCATAACATAATTTTGGGTGAAATTTAAGGTGAAAATAAAGCTATTTACATGGCTAAAAATGAAAATTAATTTTATGGCAATGTCATATGAGTAGTGACCTAGTTTTAGTTGAATAATAAAATATTAAAATTTACCCAAAAAAATCTAAGATCGATACAACTTCATAATCAAATATTCTAAATAGTCCATTGGCAATGGAATTGGAATTGGAATTTTTGGATATCAAGAAGTATATTTACTAAATTGGGTAAAGTTAAAAAGTTATGTTTTAATCAAATTTTCACAATTTCTGAGCTTAAAAAGTTATGTTTTAATCAATTTTTCACAATTTCTGAGCTCAAGTTTTTAGAGGCAAATAAGGTGTGGTTTAAATGAATTTTTGGGAGTTATTTAAAGGAAAGAAAATAGGGCCTCATGTTTTAAAAAATGGAAGAATAAAATCTAAATATAATTTTCTTTAAATTTTACACAAGTATAAAATGGTAAAGTGGTCTAAAAAAGGTCAACATTTGAATAGTTGTCATCTTCTTTCTCCTTGCTCATTACTCATGGCTAAAAATTACATGAGGGAGAAAACCATCATTTTCCTTCCTTTTTTTCTCCAAATGACACCCAATAAAAACTTTTAAACATAATTATAACCCCTCTATAGCCTCTAGACACAATTTCTAGCAAGAAATCATGGAAAATTAAAGGAAATTCAAGGTTTTAGGTTGTAGTGAATAGTAACCACCATTTTTATCAAGTGTTTTTTTTAAGTGTCGACATTTTCCTTAGGTACTTTAGGTGCCCAAAAGCATATTTATGTTGTCAATTTTGGTTTTTCATCGTACAATTTTATATGGACTTTTACGAAATCAGTTTATATTTTACAGTTGAGCTAAGTAGCAATTTGAAGGATTAGGGGAAATAAAGGCATGAATGAGCTTAGAGTTGTCCTTTAAACTCATTGTAATTTTAATTATGAAAATTTGATGTGTGTGTGTGTGTGTGTGTGTCATTATGCATGATAATGAATATAGAATGTGTATGTAAGTGTGTGAAATGACAAAAATGAGAAATTACGTATTTCGGTGTTGTTAAGTGAGTAATTTCATGTACACTTCAATGGTGTTGAAATAAATTATGAATATTAAAGTGATGTATGGCCAAATGGTCTATGTAGGCAAGTGTGTAGGTGTAATGAGTAATTTACACATATGGTTATTTATTAACATAAGTAATTATGAGAAATGCCTAAATCTTTATGTTTTATGACGATTGATATTTTAGAATGAATTTTTTGGTGGGAATATGTTTTGTGGTTAAATGGTTTCATGGCTAAGAATGCATGTTTTATGATGATTAATGATGCATAAAGGAATATATGTACATATATAATGATGGTTAAGTGTGATATTCTAATATGGTGCATGGGACTTGTCAATTTAACATTTCTGTATGCACTTAGGCTATGGCCGAATGACCTAAAAAGTTAGTGTGCATATGTATGTTAAGCTATGGATGTATAATAAAATAAATTCTTATAAATGAGAATTTTATGGTATTAATTAGGATGTAAAGTGTATAAGAAATGTTATTATGTGATGAGAAGAGCTGCCTTATATATGGCAAAATTTATTACCATACAAGATGGTTGTGTTGAGCTTGAATCAAGATAATTATTTTGCATATTATATTAGATATGAGTTATGCTTAATAAGCTTTATGGCTTAATCATGATTGTATACTATGAGATGATGAGATTCATGAATGTATTACTAAAATGAGTATATTGATTATGGGAATAATTATGAACATAACTCATGTTAATGTCCTAATAAATATATGATCATGTTATGTAACATGTGTATATAAGCTTATGGTGGTATGTTGGGATATGCATATTTGTATATGGTGAATACATATTGTAATGCCCAACGATTAAGGTATTATGAACATTACGTTCTGGGCCCAAGTGATGTTCCTTATGGTGTGAGCCATCATTACAAGTTTAATGACTAGCGTATTGGTCATAAAACTTTAATGGGCCTGAAAATAGGGAAAATGAATGAATTAAAAAATTTAGCATAACCAAGAAATCATTTTAGGTCAAGAACTAATTAATGAGGAGATAAAATGAGATCGAGCTAAGACAGCACTGGGATGTGCCGGGACGGTCTCGAAAACACCACACCTTGATGCTAAAAAAATTCTACTGAGTATGATAGAGGAGGAATTAAAATTTTTTAAGGTTAATAGATATTTTTTCTAAATATTTTATACATTATAGAGTAGCATTACCCCTTACATATCCTTTCAATAGAATAGCTATAGGGACAACCAAATGTATCATATGAATAAGAATTAATATAGAACTTGGCCCAAGGAGTATAGGAATTATGCAATAAAATAGTGCCATTAGTGAAAGTGTTATGGAAGCATCACAGTACAAAAAGTGACATCCGAAAGCAAACAACAGATGAGAGACAATATCTATAGCCACTTGAATCAAGTAAAATTTAAGGACAAAATTTTTTAAGAAGAGAAGGATTGTTATGCCTAAAAATTTTTATTTCATGAATAGTACTTCTTAACGCATGAATAGTATTTCTTGAGCAATCGAGTCACTCTAAAAGGGGTCAAAAGGGAGCGCTAGTCATAAAACATTAATGGGGTAAAATAATGATGGAAATGAAATAATTAGAACACTTAGCTAGAACAATAAATTATCTTACGCTGATATATAGTGAATAGTCAACTTAGTTTTCATCGTGCTGTGAAATGACAAGGATGTGCCCAAATTGACTTGAAAATAGCATGCATTATTTGTTAAAAGTTTCAAATAGCTCAATGGTAAAGGAATTGGAATTTTCTAAAGTCAATAAACATTTAATTGAGATTTTTTAATTACACGAGTGAATAGTTCACCTAGTTCCCTTTAGAGTTTTGACCAATGATTTTAGGAGTCCCTTAATGAATTTGATGATTATTTTTTAGCAATGAAAGCATGATTTTTGGAGACTTCTAAACTTTATTTTGCATTTTTGAATTTTAAAGCATATATATGATTAATTAATGTCATTCGATTAACAAATAAAGCGATTATGGCATCCAACCTCTTAATATAAATAGGTGAAGGTGTATGTGCGTGTGACTAGGTTTAAAGCAAGTCATCTTCCACCCTAAAAGCCTCTAAACCCAATGACTTCTCTCTTTTCTCTCTCTACCCTTTTTTTTCTTCCTTTCTTCTTTAGTACACCTCAAAATCTTACGAATATTATATGGAAATCAAAGTTCTCAATGCCTAAAACCCAATTATATCCTTAATTCCATAAGAAAATATGATTTTGTGGTAAATCTAGAGGTTTGACAATTTAGGGTTTTGAACCCCTAAACTAATCCAGACCTCGATATAAAAATTGAGCATTTTTCTAGGTAATAAAGGTGCTTTAGATTGTGCTTATGCTTTTGTTTTTGTATTTTGATATATATTTATTTTTCTATGATTTTTTCTTATTTTTGACATATTATAGATTTTAGAGAATAAGCAAAAGCATAAAAATTGAGGGAAGAAAAGGTCGTAGGATCGATCTTATGACATCGTAGAGAATATATGTAAGTGTATTTGATAAAATATGTGCTTGATTATGTAAGTTGTGAAAATTCCATAATAGGTGCATTTAGGTTTTGGCATGCATTTAGGGGTTAAAAAGCACTAATTTGGTCTCTAAAGTACTTTAAGGTTTAGAGAATGGTAATGGATTTGATAGAATAAACAATGGAGGGAATAGAAAAAAATACAAAGGATTGAAAATGTTAAACTAATATGGAATGTTTAATGACGTAATAGAAATTTCTCAAATTGTTGTATAATAGGAGTAAATTGGACTGTAATGGCCTAAAATGAATGGTTATGGATTGTACCAAAAATGTACATTAGTGATGGCATGAAATAACATATGTACAATGTAAATAACTTTCATGTATACATGAACACATATATAATGCATAATATGTATGTGTATACATGTATTAATGATAATGTTTGATGTTAGGAGCATGACTATAATTGGTATGAAAATGGTAAATAATCATGCCAACATATGAAAAAAATTAAGCTTATGTGTATGGTAAGGTGCAACATCAGTTAGAGGTAACAACACACGTAATAGGACTCATAAACAAAATACATAAATGATGTTGATGAAATTTTGTGAACTATTCAAAGTAAAATAATGAAATGTGTAAATGATAAATGATTAAATTATAAGCCAATGACCCTATGTATGTTAGACAACATACTGGATAGGTTGATCAATTAATAAAGGGATAGCAATTGCTAGGGTACCTCAATACCAATTTCCCATTTCATATTATAGTATTGGGACCATTGTGCTCAAAAGAGCTTTTTGGTCAAGACACCTCTATGGTTAGAAGTTAAGACCTCTACGATCAAGATTGGGACCTTCGAGTCAGTATTGATAATTTGTATTAAAGCTCCTCATATTTGATTATTAGGCTAGTGCAACAGTACAGAGGTAAAAAATATGGGCCACTGCACAATTGGATATTAGTATCTAGTATTTAGAAACATGTCTCCTAGATATGGGTTAAAAATATGAATGGTATAAATGTAAACCCAAAATTTTAAATATGTAAATGATAGTAATACGTAAAAATAGAGCAATAGACATAAGGCTTAACCCTAATGTCATAATTTACTAGAATTAGCAAGCATGTAACATACTAAGGGTGGATAGACACATAATAAAGGACTAACTCATATAGACTTATAATTGCATATAATTAATGATAAAGTGGAAACTAGAACTAGTTTATTGGTGATGACATAAATAAAGAATAGTCATAATTGTGAAATGGCAAGTTTTGTTTGAATACTTATGCATCATAAATGTGTGAACTAGTGTGTGCATGCTTTATTGAATATACCATTAAGCATATTTCTAACACATAATGTTTTCTTGATATGTATGTATTAGATAGATTTAACACTAGATAGATCCTCAAGGGATAGTAGTGTAGGCAAGGAAACTGCTCTAGTGGTCATATTTTTGATATATCTCTTGTGTGATGTAAATAAGGTTAAAAAAAACTCATATGTATATATATAGGGTACAAGTCCAGTACAATGATATGTGTACATACATCTTATTTATGTAAACTAAACAAACAGATGTTTATAATACATAATTATCATGTCATGTCTATTAGGTATTGAATGATTTTGAAATCAATATATATATGAGGTGACTGATGATACATGTGACATGATTGATGATGATATATGTTGATTGATTGTATTAAAGGGTCAGAAGGACTTAGGAGGCTATGATTAAGTTTGAGAACTATATAAAAAGGTTACTTTCACATGTCTTTTTTGGGACATGTCATCAGGCAACAGTTATGTTGTCGAATTTTTGTTAAAATGACACAGTGGGTCCTTATACATTCATATACACAAAAATTATGGTAAAACTGCATATAGGCCCTAAATGCTTATGATGTATATACATTATAGGATCAGCAGAAGATAATAGTGAAATTGGTTAATGTGCCATTTCTTATTCAGATTGGTAATCGTCTGGGTAGGAGGTGATATAATGTGCCATCTCTTATTTGGATCTTCATATCAAGTCAAGTGAGAGGTGTCAAATGAGGTCCATATGTCTTTCTAATGGTGGCTTATCTATAGGATATCAAGGATCCTGATAGATTCGAATATTAAATGGTTTAAAGCTAAACATTATTTCTCGCATATTAAAAAGAATTCATGCAAGATATTTGGCCACATTTTATAGATATGTTTAACTAAACAAAAATGTGGGGTCTAGCCCATTCAGTAAAAAAAAGCCTAATGGGTTTCAAAAGCATTTCATAATGACTAGGCCATATATTCACATATATGGGCCCACATAGCATATAATGTAGCATTAAATAGGAAACCTTAGGGAATTTGCTATTGGTCATTACATGGGCTTATGGTTAGGTCATGTAAGTTATGGTCATCCAAGCATGGTTCCTCCATTGTGAGTATCTAATCTTACGCATACAATCGGTTGGTTCACTATTGAATATACCATATTAGTACAAGGCTTAGATTTGATGCCACCTCTAACAATCCCCTAAATTGAATGAAAATGGGTTCATACTTTGAAATGACATCAAGGTAAAAAAGGGATGCCCAACTTATTTTAAGGCTCTAGCTTGTAATGTAGTTTTGAAAAAAGATAATATTATAAAATCAAAACACAATATTCCATATTAATTTGTGGTAATTTTAGAGTAAGGTCTCATAATGTCCCTAGAGGAGTTGCCACTATCGCTTCTCGTGATGTCCTTAAAAGAGTCATCACTATTCACGTCCCTTCCTTTACGAGGCTAGTCAAATTGAAACAACTAGAGATTCAATCAAAATATCACCTCTTAAGTACCAAAAGGCGAGAAGTAAATTAGAGGAATCTTAAGTTTATCCTATTTGATTAGTTTAGAAATAGTGAGTTGGGCACCACATGGTACAAGTTGCCATCTAATAGGAGTTAGGAAATACCTAGTAGGGCAAAAACTAGAGTGGTTAGAAACCTTACTCTTATTTATACCTCAAGTTAATATAGAATTTCAATTTAATTTTATAATTTTATGCTTTTTCACAAGCAAGTTTGATATTAATTAAAACATTCAATCGCATAAAGAAATAACAAAACATACATATTTATAGAAATAAAGGAAATACATGAAATTAATGAATATCATACATGAAATTGGGTAATTGATTATTTTGAGAACTTTGGTTCACACATGCCAATTTTTAATGAATAAGTTTTATTATTTGTGACTTTTATTATTGAAAAATCAAAACCTATTTTATTAGAAAAACACCAATTGTTTAGGTATAAAATAATTAGATAATTTTCTACAATGTGTAAAAATCTCTTTCTACTTATTACAACATTAATGGAAAAATATAAGTAAATATTCAGAATTAAAATTAAATTACATGGCAATTAGCCAAAATACATTTTAACCCAAAAAAATAAAAAAATAATAATAAAAAAATAGCCAAAAGGTAAAGAGACAAAAAAAAGAATAAAAATAATAGGAAATAAAAATAAAGGAATAGTAAAGAGTTATTTCATCGATTGTTTGATAAAAGGGTAGAAAGAAAGGTCTATTAACCTCCCATAATATCAAACTACTCGCAAGACAACAATACACAATATTAGTAAGAATAATGGAATAAAAAGATGAATGACATAATAATAACAATAACAAATGAAATAAATAAGTAAAACAACATAAAATTAATAAAAAAAATAGGTAATAAGTTATCATATCTAATTGGTAGACAGATAAAAGGAATAAAATAAAGTCACCTATTTAACTAGTTAATGGTTGAATAAGAGAAAGAAAAGATAAAGGAGAAGAAGAAAATTTGGTCGACCAATCATATATAATTGCCTTTAGGAATGATCATCAACCAACATGAGGAAAAAAAATAATTAAAAAAAACCTTTTTGAAATAAAAAACTAGTGTTTGGAAAGTGTTTTGACATTTTTAGGTGTGCACTTAGTGAGAAACATCGACCCCTTAAATTGATAGAAGGTTTGCTTTTTTTATACATGTTGATTGAGGCAAAAAATGGCTATTTTAGGGTTACCATAAATGGCCTTTTGCATGGGTTAAATAACTTTTTGCTAGTAGAGGAATCTTACCCAGATTTTACCTCTTTGGCAAAATGTTGACATTTTATGTAGGCAAAATGGTCATTTCAAGATAACATAAAACTATTGTTTTGCACTCTGAAATGACCATTTTGTGAAATCACAAAATAGCCATTTTAAAGGCAAAACAACATAGTTTTACCCTTTGTGCCCTAAATATTGTCAACTGCAAAATTTTCAATTATGAAACATTTT
>CANXYI011093687.1:0-11765 GCA_948208565.1 Hura crepitans
CCAAAATCATACAAAGATAAAAGGAGGCAAGAGTTCTTCAATTTGAAGCAAGGTAAAAGGTCTATTTTCTAAATATGAGAAGGACTTCGCAAGGCTTAGAAGATATGTGGAGGAGTTTATTCCCAGTAAAGAGGAGAGATGTAAAAGGTTCCTATAAGGCCTTAATGTCGAGTTGCGCATGTAGATAGCTACTTTGAAGATTATAGAATTTGTAATTTTAGTGTTAGTTGCCTATAATATAGAGGAGATGATGTAGGAGAAAAGAGAGGTCTTTTAAAGAAAGAAGTAGTTTACAACTGGCCAGACTAGCTCAGTACTTAGAGCTAGTAAGAGATAGAAAGATGCTCAAACTCAGTCTCAATTAGTAGATTAGACATAAAGGTAGCCATAATTTTATAGGTTAGGACATGCATTTGTATCTAGGCCTAGACCTCCTCAACAGACCTTGAGTGCCCCAGCTTCTATAGCTAAGAGTGTAACTCCTACCTATGAGACAAGTAACATGAGACATTAGGGGCAGTGTAGAATGGTTAGATCAAGAGAATGTTTTATGTGTAGGGATAGAGACCACTACTAGAGGGACTATCCATAGAGGCAATCTAAAACAACATAAACACAATAATAGCTAGAAAATTAGGTCTAATGCACGAGCTCTTACCAGATAGTATGCCATTAAAGCTCGAGAGGAAGCAGAAGCTCTAGATGTGATTACTGGTACATTTCTCTTCTTTAATGATCCAGTTTTGGCATTGATAGATCCAAGCTCAACATATTCTTATATATGCAATACATAAGCATAAGATAGGGTTTTATAATTAGAACTAGTAGAGATAGACCTTTAACTTACTAACCTAATTGGATAGAGTGTGATGGTGAATAGGATATACAAACATTGTCCTTTGATGATTTAGAATCAGACATTTCTTATAGACTTAATGGAACTCCTGTTTAATGAGTTTGATATCATCAGGGTATGGATTGGTTATCAAAATAACATGCTATTGTAGATTGTCAAAACAAGAGGCTTAACTTTAAGACAATAAAAGGTTATGTGGTAACAGTTATAGGTGAGAGAAATTCTTTGGATAACCTCACCTTAGCTGTTACAACAAGAAGACTAATTCGTGATGGTTGTAAACCCAATTTAGCTCATATGGTGGACACCAATAACTCTACACCTAGCATTAACCAAATCCTAATTGTATTTGAATTCCTAGATGTATTTCCTAATAAGTTACCAGGATTTCCACCATATTGAGAATTTGATTTTGAAATTGAAGTGTATCCTGTACAACACCTGTATCCATTACACCTTACATAATGGAATCTATTAAGTTGAAGGAAATGAAGGTGCATTTGTAAGAATTATTAGATAAAGGTTTCATCAAACCTAATATTTCACCCTAGGGAGCACCTGTGTTATCTGTGAAAAAGAAAGACGGGTCGCTTTAGTTGTGCATTGATTATAGATAGCTAAATAGGGTGACTGTGAAGAATAAATACCCTTTGTCAAGGATTGATGATCTTTTTTATCAACTTAGAGGTGCAGGTGTCTTTTCTAAGATAAACTTGAGATTGGGGTACTATCAGTTGAGGATTAAGGAGTTTAACATACCTAAGATTACTTTTAGAACCATATATGGGCATTATGAATTCTTAGTGATGCCATTTGGACTCACTAATGCCCTAGTAGCTTTCATGGACTTGATGGATAAGGTTTTTTTAACCATACCAAGATCAATTTGTTATATTGATGATATCTTGGTGTATTCTAGGACTCAAGAGCAACATAAACAACATCTCAAGATTGTTTTACAGACTTTGAGGGAGAGAAAGTTGTATGCCAAGCTAAGTGTGAATTCTAGCTAAATGAAGTGGCCTTTCTAGGTTATATTGCAATAGTAGAAGGCATCATGATGGATCCTAGTAAGGTTAAAGCTATGTTAGAGTGGAAACCACCTAGGAATGTGACTGAAATATGAAGCTTCTTAGGATTGGCTAGTTATTACAAAAGATTTGTGAAGGGATTCCCTATGATTGCATCACTATTAACTTAACTATTGAGAAAAGATGTAAAGTTTGAATGGGATGAGAAGTGCTAAGAGAGTGTTTAGAAGTTGAAGGCAATGTTGACTAAGGCTCGTATACTTCACATACTTAAATAGAGCAACGACTTTGTTATCTATAGTGATGCCTCACATAATAGTCTCAAATGTGTCTTGATATAGGAAGGTAAAGCAGTGGCTTATGCTTCTAGATAGTTGAAGCCACATGAGAAGAACTATCCCACGCATGAATTGGAGTTATTAGCCATTATTTTTGCATTAAAGATATGGAGACATTATCTATATAGTGAGAAATGCTATATTTATATTGACTATAAGAGTTTGAAATACCTCTTTACATAGAAAGAGTTCAACTTGAGGAAGAGAATGTGGCTGAAGTTGATAAAAGACTATGATTTTTTGAGAAATTATCATCTGGGAAGGGTAAATGTAATTATAAATACCTTGAGCCGAAAGTTCATAACAATATTGACAAAAATGAATGTTAGAATATAGTACACAAAGAAAGATGCCATTTTAGGTGATTTTTATATTAAGCTTGATTTCAAGCAATAGATTAAAGAAACATAGATAAGAGATGAACAACTAGTACAGACCATGAGCAAAGTCAAAAAGGGGAAGACCATAGAGTTTGAATTAGGAGAGGATGGATATCTATACTACCATAATAGATTACGTGTACCAAATGTAGATGATCTGAGAGCACAAATTTTGAAAGAGCTAGATAGAGCTCCTTATTCTATGCATACAGGTTGTAAAAAGATGTATTTGGACTTAAAGCCTCATTATTGGTGGTTAGGTATGAAGCATGATATAATTAAATATGTAGCTAGATGTTTGACCTATCAACAAGTAAAGGTTAAACATCAAGTTCCTTCTAGATTGTTACATCCAATAGCAATGCTAGAATGGAAATAGAAAAAGGTCACTATGGATTTTATGATAGGATTACCATTAATAAGGAGCAAGTGTGATGTTGTATGGGTAATTGTGGATAGGTTAACTAAGACAACACATTTTATTCTTATGAAGATGAACTATTCCTTAAAGAAGTTAACACAACTATACATTGATGAGATAGTAAGATTGCATGGTATACTAGTAGCCATTATTTCTGATAGAGATCCATGGTTTACCTATAGGTTCTAGAACAAATTACATGAAGTGCTTACAGTATAGCTTTTCATCCTCAGATAGATAGATAATTAGAAAGAGTGATACAAGTTCTGGAAGACATGTTACATAGTTGTGCCATTGAGTTTAAAGGTAGTTAGGATCATTATCTATCATTAGTTAAGTTTCCTTATAATAACAACCATTAAAGCTAGTTTGAGTATGGGACCTTATAAGACACTGTATGGTAGAAGGTGTCAAACTCCCTTATGCTAGACTAACATTGGAGAAGGCAAGATAATGGGATTTGATTTGGTCAAAGATGTAGAGGATAAAGTTAAGATCATCATAGAGAGATTAAAAAGCTACTACAGACTGTTAGAAGTCTTATGCTGGTCTATAAAGAAGAGATATTGAATATAAAGTAGGTGATAAGGTATTTTTAAAGGTATCACCACAAAAGAAGATACTCAGGTTTGGTAAGAAAGGAAAGCTTAGTCCTAGATTCATTAGTCCCTATGAGATTATAGAGCGTGTAGGGCCATTAGCCTATAGGCTAGCCTTACCACCTTAGTTACAGCAAATACAAGATGTGTTTCATGCGCCAATGCTAAGGTGATATGGATCTAACCCATCCTATGTGATATTAGCAAAAAAGATTCAAGTGCAACTAGACTTGACATACGAAGAAGAACCTATGCAAATTCTAGCTAGAGAATTAAAGCAGTTGAGGAATAAGTCCATTCCACTAGTTTAGGTGCTATAGTGGTATCACAACACTTAAGAGGCCATATGGGAAATTGAGGAGTAGATGAAGGCCTAGTAACCACATTTGTTTTCATCAGGTAATTTCGAGGACAAAATTACTTAAGAGGGGAAGAATTATAATGCCCATAGATCGAGATTTCATTAATAGTACCTCTAAGGCTTGAATAGTGCTCTTAGGAAATCAGGATAACTTTGTAAGGCCAGTGAAGGTGTGTACCAGTAATAAAAATTTGACGAGCTAGAAAATGAAGAAAATGGATTAAGTTAAAAATTTAGCAGAACCAATAATTAATTTTAGGTAGCAAACTAGTGAATAGTAACCTAAAATGAGGTTATACTAGGAATGAGTTAGGATGTTCTCAGATAGACTTGAAAATAGCACATCCTAATGGTCAAAAATTCCAATGAGTACATTGCTAAAGGAGTTTTAATTTTTTGATATCATTTGATATTTTTTGAAATTTTTTATTATAGTGAGTAAATAGTAGACCTATTTACCATTGGAGTGTGGACTTGGAATTTTGTGAGGCTGTAAATAGGCCCAATTGAAGATTTTTAAAACAAAAGTTACTATTTTTAGAAGTCTAATATAATTTTTAAAATTTCCTAAAGTTTAAGTTGACATATAATTTTTGTGGGCCATTAGATCACCACATGTCATGATCTAACACATCTACAACTAATATATAAGGGTCCCCCACACATGTACACCATTTCACATGTGTGAGGAAGCCATCTTCAACCTTAAAAAAACCCTAAAAGTGACATCATTTTCAACAGAGCTCTCCCATCATTTTGGCTTCAAACCAATATTAAAACACCACCAATTCTTGCATATCTTACATGGATATAAACCTCTATGACCTCTAGAGTTCAAATTTAGCCTTGGAATGACCTAAAAAGCTTAATTTTTAAAGATTTGTGTATGAGGTGAATAGTGCCATTTTTTTAGTGTAAGTGCTTTTTCTTGTTTTTATTTTAGATTCATGTAGTCTTTGAAATTCTATGATTTTTTATGTTTATAGATTTTTATTTAGAGCTTCCTACGATTTTATATGGATTTTTAAAGTTAAAGTTCCATAATATAGGTTTAAGGAGAGATATTGAAGAACAAAGGAAAACAAGGGCTTAGAAAGGTGTAAAAAGGTATAAAGATACTTTAGGTATGTGGATTTAATATAATAAATGCATGCCAACATGTGTTTGTATGTGTACATGCATGAACATGTTTATGGATGTTTTAGTTTATACATATGTGTGCTTAAATTGATGTAATATGCATGCTAGGATGTATATTAGATGTGATAATTATGATAAAGATATGTTTTAGATGCGAAAAGTAGGTGAATATGCATAATGTATGTATAGTCATATGCATGACATGTATGTCATGGTATGTGTATGTGTGCTTGATATGTGTACATGATGTATTGTGATGTTAATCATTATGTATTATAATGGTAATGATATTTGTAATATGAATGGGACATGGCATGTGAAAATATATTTATGTTTATGGCATGATGGATGGTTATGGACATGTATGGTATTATGATACAGATTAGTGTATGTAATGCATGATAAGAAATTTGTAAAGAAAAATGCATACTAAGTGTGAAGTAAAATTTATTGTATGGCCTATAATGAGGTATATGAAATTTAAGTACTTATAAGATTTATTTGGTATGAAAGAATTATGATAAAAATAATAATGAAGTATGGTTATGGAAATGTAACATTATATGAGATATAATGGCATGATCTATAATAGCATAAGGCCATAAAAAGTATGAATAAAAGACCAAATGAATAGTGAATTATCACTAAGTAAATAGTATAATTTACATAAAAACAACCTATAATTATCTAATGGAAAAAGTAATCTATAATTGCCTAATAAAAATGAACAAATGAATTTGACATATAACTATATCTTAATAACATGGAAATAAATAAAATAAATGTTTGGCAATTGACTAAAAATAATTAATAGACAGTTGGCCCAATAATTAGACACCCACTGGATAGGTTGTCTGGTCAACTAGGGATTAGCAGCTACTAGAGACTTTGTGCCTTTGGGGCTATTATTTTGATTATTATAATGGCATGTGTAGCTGCTGAGGTAATGATGTTGGCCACTGCACTATATGAGTACATCCATGGTAGTTTCAATGTTGGACCACTGCACTAGGTGGGTGCAGTCACTGAAGTCTTGACATAAGCCACTGTATTATGCTGGTGCAGTACCCGAGGTCTAGTTATGGCCCACTGACTTTGTAAAGTAGGTGCAGCTACTGAGGTCTTGTGATAGGCAACTGCACTATTCGGTACAGCAGCTGAGGTCCAGTTATGGGCCACTACACTAGGTGGGTGCAGCCGTTAGAGTTCAAAATGTTTTCCATTACACAATCTAGATTTCCCTTGTAACCTATTATTTTAAAGTGTCATCTTTTTAGTTTGGGCCTAAAAGATAAAATAAATATAATAAATAGTAACAGTAAATAGTGATCGGAAAATTTGTAAAAAAATAAAGTCTATAGCATGAAAATGATAATTAAATTATTAAGATAAAATAATAAATTATCATTATTTTTATAATACTATCTTAGTATATTGCATGATGTATATGTGATGGCATGACATGCTTTTATTGTATAAAATTCACCACTGAGTCTTGTACTCGCTGTATCGGTGTTCTAATGCACAGGGAGTAGATTGTGTAGTTGCTTAGTCTCAGATATATATTGCAGTGTAGCAAACTGGATATTTTAAGGGTATATTACTGTATATTTTTATGGTTATTCAAAGGCATGCATGTATGATGGGTTGGGCTTACTGAATGTTTATCTCAATGGTTTTGTAAACCTATAACTGAAGGATTTATATGATGTATGGTGTTAATATTTATGTTCTGATGTGATATAGACTTAAGGCCTTAAGTAATGATATTATGGAGTTAATTATAATATATGCATTGATATTTAGGGGTTAGTTTGAAGATCTAAGTAATATCTGTATGAAAAATATGGATAATTATAAGTGTTAAATGAATGATCCTTTAGGTTAATATCAAGGTAGGTGACCTAGTGGAAGGTAACACCACTTGTCTAGTTCTTTTGGTAATCGAGCAGGATGCGTTACATAAAACCCCCAAATATTATACCTAAATAAATCTTTATCGTGTCTAGATTATTATTATAGCGATATTTGTGAGAAAATGAGATTTTTGTTGTAAAAGAAAAGTTTTCAAGGATAGGGTTTTGGAAACCTATAAGCTAGGTAAAGATATTTTTGGACTTTTAATATTTTTCTATGATATTATGCATGCACAAAATTACAGGATGAGTGTTGTTTTTGAGTTTTGGTTAATGTTCATTTTTCTATGGAAATTTCTAACATTTTGCCTATTATGGAATATAGACAAAGTGGAAGAGAGATAAGCTAAGGGTAAAGAGAAGCTGTAAAGTGATATTTGGGACACCAAGAAATCGTTTTCTAAATGTATTCGATAAAATATGTGTATACTCTGCTTTCTTGTCATTTCAAGTTTATATGTCTATTATGTAACTTGTTAGTTTAGTAGCATGAATCATCCTAAAATAACTATGATGGTGTAATAAGGTTTATAGTATGCTAAAGAAGTGAAAATAATAGAGAAATAATGATCAACCAATTTTATTAATAAAATATACACTTGGCCAAATGATATGTATAAAAAGTGTAAAATGGTAATTTATGACAATATGGTTAAAATATGTATAATTGATCTGTATTTAGATGACTAATCATGTTATTATAATATTCGATAAAAAGCAATGCCATATATTAGAAATGAGGTAAAATAAATGTGTGTTGTGTCTATGCATTTTCGTATACACATGTATAAGTTGCATGAGAGACGTAATGAACACAAGTTGCAATGTAGGTATGATTATAATTACGTATTTTGCACAAAGATTATATATGTAAAAGTGTATAAAGTAAAGCGTCAAAAGCCCATATGTGTTAAACAACCTACTAGATAGTTTGATTAGTCAACCAGAGAGTTAGCAGCTATATGACATTTGGTAATATTTTTATGTGAGCGTAGCCATTATTAGGTCCCTTTGGGCCACCACACATACATATATTGTATATTGTTATAATCTATTGTATATTGATATTTCATGATAATTTATGTGGGTACAACTACCAGTAGGTCCAATAGAACTACTATAAATAACTTAATATGAGTTTAGCTGCTAGTAGGTTCAACAGGACCATTGCATAATTATGATATCCCATTATGTTGGTGCAATAGCGATTAGGTCGAAAATATGGGTCACTGCACAATAAGATCCAGATATCCAGTATTAAGATTTGAGTCTATCAGATATGGATTACCTAATTATGTAATGGAAAATGTGTGTACTATAAAATGAATAAAGGACTTGATAAACATAAAATTAGAATGCATATGTTACGACTAGATTAAGGTAATGTGATAAGTGTAAGTAGTTAAACAATGAGCATAACAATGTGTGTGCATTTGGTATGTTAAGACTTTACATGCCATTGCATGCTTAATGTGAATTTGTAAGCATATGTGTATAAGCATATTTTATTGAATACACCAGTAAGCTTTATGCTTAGCATATCATTTTTTTTATGCGTAGGTAATAGATAGCTTTAACTAGCCTTAACAATAGTAATGTATTGAAGTGAAGTTACCTACAAGTGTTTTTGGTATATTTTTATTTTATAGGATGATGTAATTTCATATGTAGTCAGCACTCATATATAAACATAATAAGATTGAATGTTGTGATATGTATTATGAAAAAGGCATGCTAAGATGTAAGCCTATATTACACAGGTAATGTTCTTATGACTTGCATAGTTGTGGATGTAAATGTATGTTTTGATATGACTGCTTGGGTTGTTGAGATGAGATAAGGGCTATAAGGGTCCAAGATGTTGGTTAATGATTGGGATGATAAAGAAGTGTTATTTTCTGCATGTTTTATTTGGGATATATCATCATGCAATCGTCATGCTACTGAAATTTTTTTGCATTAAGATAGCTTTATTAATATGTATAATTTCCATATAAAAAGTTTTAAGAATATAATGGTAAAGTTAAGTTAAATTGGTTATCACAATATCACTTATTTGGATTGGTAAGGGTTTTGGTAGGAAGTGTCATAATGTACCATCACTCATTCGAATTTGATTACCAGGTCAAAGGAGGGGTGTTACACTAATTGCATGCAACAAGTGCATTATTCAATATCCATACAACATTCCCTAAGCATATAACATATAAACTTGTATAAGTGCTTAACATAAACTTAACCATTCCTTATATGCATTTTGCCTATAACAATATCCATGCCAAAACATCCATTTCTATATAATCATCATAATATTGTACCTCATAAAAATTACGTAATACAAATAATAATAAATTCAAACCAACATTTCTTTAATCAATAACACATAACACTATAAACACCAACTATACATGGAAGGGTCATTTGGCCATATGCAATATGATAACTAATCCATCAATTTGATTAACATTTTTATCACTAATACATGCTTGTGTAATAATATAACATGAGCCACAAGCATTAATTACCATTCTCATTAATTATCCATAACCACATACACACATACACACTTACTTTTTGAGTCAAAATACACCTACGAGGCTCGTCTATGTCTTCTCTTTGCCATTATCTTTTGTTTGTCTATTTGCTCAACTGCACAACATAGATTTGATATGTAAAAATTCATATAAAATCTTATGGGCTTCAAAAACCAAATCTGACTATATATACATGCTTTTGGGAACCTAAGGAACCTAGGAAAAATATTGAAACCTAAAAAAACTTATTAAAAAAAGTGGGTTACTATTCATTGAGGCTTCCAATTTAGAAATTTCTTTAATTTTCTTTCAATTTTACACTAGAATTGATGTTTAAAGGTTATGAAGACTAAGATCTATGGTTTAAATGGTGGATTTAGGAGTTTCAATGAGGAAGAAAAAGAAAACAAGGGGAGACTCCAAGTTTGAAGTCATTGGCTATGGAGGAGGAAGAAAGGAGAGGATGATGGCACTATTATAAGTTTGACCCAATTAAAACCAATTTTCACCCTTTTATATGTGTGGCCAAAAAAATGCCAAAATCTCTTTCTTTTTCCTCTTTAATTTAATTCTCCCTTTTTGTCCTTTCAATTAACCCCCAAAAATTCATTTAATCCATATCCCATGTGCCTTTAAAATTTTAAGGTTAAAAATCAAGAAAAATTGATTAAAATATCACTTTTGTCTTTACCCGATTTAGTAAAAATATTTTCTAATATCCAAAAATTCCATTTCTAGCTCTAACAAGCTAATTGGAATATTTGAGTATCAGGTTGTATTAACTCCAAAATTTTCTAAGAAAAAATTTGAATATTTTATGGTTCAACTAAAACTAGGTCACTATTCACTTGATACCATCATTAACTATTGCTTTTAACCTTCTAAACAACTTTATTTTTGCTTCAAATTTTACACAAAATTATGTTTTGACTAATACTTTCATTCAATAAGATTAATGTGACATGGGTTTTGAAAAACACTATTTACATCCCAAAAAATACTATTCATCACAGTAAGATTTTTTAGGCATTACAATCAGGGAAATTTGGTATCTCGCTTTGTACACCTTGAAATTTATAGCCATCATGTAGACTCTATATGATCGGCAGTATAGGAAAATGCTAAAAAAACTCAAGAGCTATTCCTCAGTATGTGGTATATCTCTAGAAGTAAAAGTCTTACCAATCGATATGAGCAAGCAATTGGTCTGCTAGTACACCTACATCCTAAAGTGTGCGTTTAAAGAAGTGTCTTATGACACCCCTTACTGGATTCCCAAGGAATCTGACAAGTGATGCACTTCCCTATAGATCACCCATCTTAGGATTGCTCCAAGAGAAAACTCTTTAACACTTATGTACTATTCTAAAACTCTGTCAGATATGGTTTAGATGTCTAGTTTAATTCTTATACATATTCATACATGGTCTAATAGACTCAAACAAAACATATACAAACACTTATAGGTCATAGAAAAATTAGGAAGCATAACAGCTACCGAGGTGATATACAAAATTTTTTTTCACCTATTAAATACACTTCTATAAGCAATAACCCATAACCTCTACTTGGACCTTTTTGGTGCCCCAATCAATCATTAGCACACCTCATATAAGATAAAATCATATAGATAGGGCCTTAGGCCTATAGATATCAAAACCATAAGCAATCCAAAACAAAAAAACACATGTTTATTTACAATATGATTTGCTTAAGTTTATAGACTTCAATAGTTTCTAAGCATGTTGGATATATAACTTATAGCTCTTACATGAGTGCTTACTATTTACATCAAAACACATGGAAAACTTAGACCCTTACTATCTCCGCCGCTACACTGCACATATAATTAGGCTTGACCGCTACTCTTGCTTACCTGTGCACCAAAACACTAGTACACTAAGTACAAAAGTTAGTGGTGAATTAAAATATTAAAAGCATGTTTTATGCAGGCACACATATGCTTTAATACACTAACAACATAGGATTTAAGTGTATAAAAACCAATTAAAAGTTACAATACTCATTTCATGTACGTGCATTCCATTAGCCCAATAATTATAGTTATGCCATTGTGATAATTTCATTAAGTTTATTCAATCAATCCATTATTCCTAGGTGCATTATTTAAATTGTTAAATAGGCATAACTAGGTAGATTACACTTATATACACTAGACTAAGAGGGAA
>CANXYI011093733.1:0-12559 GCA_948208565.1 Hura crepitans
AAGATAGTTGGCCTATTAGTTAGACAATCATTGGATAGGTTGACCGGTTAACTAGTGATTAGCAGCTACTAGATATTTTTTTGGAACTAAGGAGGTACAAACCTTACTATTAGAGCATGTTGGTGTAGCGGTCAGGGTCCATAAGATAGGCCACTGCACTATATTGTTGATATTACTGTTTGTTCATCAAATCAGGCTAGTGCAGTGGTTGAGGTCTACAAGATGGGCCACTATACTATGATGTCATTAATGTGATATGATAATATTTATATTTATCTAGTATTGGGGAGGCATAAGGCCTACTATCAAACCAAGCCAGTGCAGCGGTTAGGGTCCACAAGGTGGGCCACTTCATTAGGGCTGGTGTGGAGCCCGAGGTCTAAAATGTAGGACCACTACACAATTTGAGTTCCCACTTAGTTCAATGTCTAGAAGTGTAGTCTATCTAGTTAAGCCTACTTAATAAGCAAAATAATTCACCTGATGATAGATAATAGCAACACATAAGTTAACAACAGTCTAAAAATGGCATATATGGGAATAATTGAATTATAGACTTGTTAGTAAAATAATATTATTTTGCTACATGGCTATTATGTATTGCTTTCATACATCCATGGCATGTCTGATTCATACGTATGCTTGCATTGACATGTTTTTATTATTTTCAAATTCACCATTAAGTTTTATACTCAGCATACTAGTGTTTTGGTGTATAGGTAATAGCAAGTAGTAGTCTAGCCTTGAGTTTTATGTAATGTAGCAATAGAGGCATTGAAGGGTATAAGATTTTGTATTTTAATGGTTTTAGTAGGCACTCATGTAAATACTATAAGTTATGGCTTTAGGTGACTTAGAACATACTAGAGTCTATAATTATAAGTGTAATAAGTGATGTATAAATGGGACCTTTTATCTGAATGCCTAATTTTTATCTAATTTTGATGTTTTAGGCCTGAGGCCCTGTGTGATGTTTGAATGTCTGTTGAGGATATATTGATGATAATAGAGGACTAGAAAGGTCCAGAGGGTGATAGAAGTAGTGGTTAAGGTTATTAGAAGTGTTTTTAACAGGTCAAAATTTTCATAATGTCATCCGGGTAGCTGTTGTGCTACCCAAATTTCAGTAAAATTTATAATTAACTATAGGATGGGTTTATAGGTTAAATATACCCTGAATAATGATGTTTAAGTGATAGGCAGAGAATCTAGGCAATATCTTGCTATATAATAAATAATTTGTAAGTGTTAAGCGAATGCATGTCTAGAGCAATTTTAGGATGGTTGACTTAATGGGAAGTGTATCGTCTATCGAGTTTCTTTAGGAATCTAGTAGGCAGTGTCACAAACCATGGTTAAAAACCTCATAAAATCTACCTAAATCGATACTTTTAACTTTGTTTGATTTTTAGAAAATATCATTGATATTCAAAAATTTCAATTCCAATTCCAATGGACTATTTAGAATATTCAAGTATCAAGTTGTGATAGTTTTATGTCAACTTGAGCAAAAACTCCGTATTTAGTGGTTTAACATTAACTTTATTACTATTCATAAAATATTATCATAAAAGCTTTACTTATGTTTTTAACCATCTGAATGACTTTGTTTTCATTTCTAATTTTGCCTAAAATAATATTACAAATAATACTTCTATCTAGTCACGTCATTGTATTACAGGTCTCGAGTAATAGTATTCACATCTTAGAAGATAGTACTCATAACCCAGAAATTCTCAGGTATTACATTTCTTCCCCTTCCAAATGAATTTCATCCTTAAAATTACCTAGTTTAAATAGTTAAGGTATTACTCCGTCATTTGAGCCTCATTTTCTCATGCTGCTTCCTCAATGTTGTGGTGCCTCTATAACACCTTCACTAAGGGCATTAACTTGTTTCTTACCTCATTCACTTCACATGCTAGAATCTTTATTAGTTCTTCCTTATATGACAAATCTAGCTATATCTCAACTTCTTCAGCTGTTAATACATGTGACAGATCAGATCTATATCTCATTAACATCAACACATAGAACACATCATGATTTTGTAATAGTTCTAAAGGCAAGCTAATCTATAGTCTACTGATCCCACATGCTCTATTATGTTGTATAGATCGATAAACCTTAGACTTAACTTGCCTTTCTTGCAAAATTGATGCACTTTCTTCCATGATGATACTTTAAGGAACACCTTGTCACCCACTTCATATTCTATATCCTTTCACTTTAAGTCTACATAAGACTTCTATTAGTTTGAAGTAGCTTTTCATCTACCTTAAATGATCATAACTTTCTTTTCTGCATCCTTTATCATATCAAGGCCCATAAGGTTATTCTCACTCTACTTACCCCAATAGAAGGAGTTTTGTACTTCCTCTTATATAAAGCATTATAAGGTGCCATGCTTAAGCTTAGCTGATTACTATTATTGTAGGTGAACTCTGGTAAAGAGAGATAGTGATCACTATTCCCTTTAAACTTTATAACACAACCTCTTAGCATATCTTCTAGAACCTATAAAACATGTTTCCATCATAAGCATCATAAATAACTTGATGACCTTGTCAATCAAGCACATAGGTTACCTGAATGACTCTTTTAGATTGATCATCCATTTATGGATGAAATGCCAAGCTAAACCTTAGTAGATTGCTTTATGGCACTATGCAACTTTTTCCTAAATCTTGAGATAATAGGTCATGATTTAATAAGAAGATGATAGCACACCATGTAGTTTTATAATCATGACAATGTGCAACTCTATAAGCTTTTTTAAGGAATAGTCCATCCTTATTGTAAACACATGGATTTCGGGTCTAAAACTTTCCTATGGATTTAGACTTTGACCTGACCAAAAAGCTCATAATATGACCTAAATTAAAGAAAAAAATAGGGATTTGTGTCAATAGCAAAGGGCTTAGGCCAAGGTGCAAGGGCGGGGGTGAAGCGTCCATGGTATCAACTCATTCATTTAGGCTTACAATGATATCTAAAGACAAGAACAAGTAACAAGGCAAGAAACTTGAAACTATGGTCTCTACAAACTAATAGGTAGCAGATCCTGTGACACCCCTTACCCAATTTGGTTACCAGACATGAATAAGGAGCATACACATAAACATGCTATTTGAACTTATTTAACCTTTTACTATCACATAAAAATCTAAATAAATTAAAACCTTTTTAAAACATAATTGATTAGAAATTAAATCTTGAAATTTCTTATTTAAATAAACAAAAATTTTCCTTAACATTTTAAAATCAATTTTAAGAATCCTCAAGTTGAGAATCTGGCAGCATAATGGCTGTACTGAGACACTATCCCAAAATGAATAGTAACCTTATAAAATAAAAACACTTCTAATATTCAATAGAACTCAAATCCCTACTTCTAAGATCCTCTAATAACTCCAAAACATCCAACATCACAAAACACAATTCATGCTCTAGGAAAAGATATCATACAAGCATAAAAATATAATTTAACTGACTTTAATAGTTACAAAAACATTTACATCCTATTTTAGGCCTAATTTCTCTCATGTTACATATAGGTGCCACTAATCAATTACATTACATATTTAATGTATTCAAATTATAAAAAATACTAAGAATTGTCTTTCTCTTGATCTACAATAATTATGAGGCTTTGACTCTAATTTGGTTCTTCAACTTATGAATCACAAATAAAATGATATGCTAAGCAAACTTGCTTAGTAGTGTAATCAACGAAATTTAAGAGCACACACAGTCATACTCACATATTTTTATAATAATGGCATAATGATGAGCTGTCATATGTGTACAAATTGTAATATCCAAATAAACAAAAATCATGCATATGACTTAAACTTCATAAAACATGCATATTATCATAAGCAACATCATCAACTTTACCACAAAGGTCATCAAGACCACAAAAGCCAAGAAATCTAGATTTGAAAGTCATCAGGACTATGATAGTCCAACAACCTAAACCCAAAGGTCATCAGACTCCAAAAGTCCAGCAATCTAGACCTAAATGTTATTAGGAATTTAAAAGCCTAGAAAATCTTATCATAAGACCTGTAGGTCATAAAAATTATCATAAGACCCGTAGGTCACGACATTAGGTACTGAAGTACCCTAGTAACTGCTAAACCCCTAATTGACTAGTCAACCTATCCATCTAGGTTGTTAACTTGCATGCATTAATCAACAATTTTAATTTCTTAGTTTCACCATTTTCAGTAGCTTAGTAAACTTTAAAAGATGGTTAGGCCAACAAATGACTAACCGGGGAAAATAATAATCTTAAGATTCCAATATGCTCATAATATACACATAACATATATAATTATGCCTACCTCCGCATGCTTACATAATCTCATATGTACATGTTACATAACATGCATATTTACTAACTAGGACATTTACATAATTTATGTCCACATTCATTTCCATAATTATCATAATAGCCATGTATTCATGACTATTATAACTCCATGCCATTAATACAAGTTCGACCATAAGCTTACAAAGTATATCTCATATTCATATTAATTATAATGTGCATAACACATTATCATGTGGTCTAAATAACATCATCATAAATGGCATCCCATTTGCCCATAACACAACTCAACTTCCATAACACATATAAACATTTTTATGTATACTACATCATATAAATAACCATATAACGATATTTATAAGAAGTTAATCTCTTATGCATGCATAACTTAACACTCACACACATACTATTAGACACACTTATAATATCCATTTCATAAGCTCCATGCATTATAACATGATATCACTTTCATTAGTCACCATACATGTATATACATCCCATTATACATTAATAATCATCATTAATCACACATCCTTACACCATACATCCATTCGGCCATAATGAATACTTCCACCAAAATATTCATTCAACCATATCTATCATCATAAAACAAATGTATATAGTCATGTGTATTACCTAATTCATATACACATGCCTAACTTAAGCCATTCAACCACACCTCTATTAGACATCCATCATATATTTCAACATAATTAAGGTATCAAAATCACAACATACAACTCACCTAACAAAATAAATATGCATTAATACTTATTAATAGGCCTTAACATGCTTACATACACATTACATACATTTGATTATACATAAACACACACATATTAAATTTCCATGAATAGACTTACTTTGAGCTTAAAAGACACCTTTGAGCTTGATTACACCTTCCCTTTACCCTTATCCTTTCTGTTATTACCTGGCTCAATTGTAAAATGCAAACTCATTTTTGTAAGAATTTGTATGAAATCACATGGGCCTCAAAAATCAAAATCGACAACATAAATGTGCTCTTAGGCACATAAAGAACCTAGGAAATATGTTGAAACTAAAAAAAACTTAACTAAAGAAAATGGGGTTACTATTTATTAAGAAACGAAACTACCAAATTCCTTTAGCTCTTTCATGATATCTTGCTAAAATTAGTGTCTAAAGGCCATGAAAGATCTCAATTTGTGTTTAAATGGCTTGAATTGGTGTTAATTGAAGGAAAAAGAAATAAATAAGGAGGTTTCTCCATGGAAGAGGCATTGGCTAAACTTAGAGAAGGAAAAAGGGTTGATGATCATTATTCCTTTGTTGACTCACTTAAAAAAACATTTGACCATTATATATATGTGTAGGATTTTAAAGAAATAAATTTTCTTTTCTTCTTCCTTTTTTTTGAATACCAAAAACCTTTATTTTTTCCTTTAAATGACCCCTAAAAATTCATTTAAAATCATATCCCATAAGTTTCTAAAAACCCGAGCTTGAAAATCGTAAAAAATCAATTAAAATGTAACTTTTTTATCTTTACCCGATTTAGTAAAAATACCTGTCAATATCCAAAAATTTCAATTCCAGTACGAATAGACTATTAGAAATATTTTAGTATCAAGTTGTATCAATCCTAGAATTTTCTAAGCAAAATTTGAATATTTTATATTTAAGTTAAAACTAGGTCAATATTCATGTGACACTACTTTAAAACTTAATTGTAATTTTTAACCATTTAAACAACTTCACTTTCACTACAAATTTCACCAAAATTTAGGTTATGATTTATACTTCCATTCAGTAACATTAGTATAACTTGGCCTTAAGAAATACTATTCACGTTCTAGAAAAGTACTATTCATAACACCGAGATTTTTTGGCATTATATTTTTTCCTCTCTTAAAATAAATCTCATTATCGAAATTTCTTGGTTCAAACAACTAAGGATATTGCTATCTCATCTGAGCTTTTAGCTTCTTCCATACCATGATGTCTTTAAAGCACTTTTATAAAAGGTACAATCTTATCCTATAGTTCCTTAACCTCTCTTGCCAAGATCTTAATCAATTCCTCTTCATATATCAAATTTGGTATGATCTCTATGTCTTCAATTAAGAGGACATGTGACAAATTTTATCTATACCTCTATAATATAGACACGTGAAAGACATCATGTATCTATTGAAGCTCAAGAGGCAAAGCTAGCCTATAGGCTACTAGTCCTACACATTTTGTCACTTCATATGGACCAATAAACCTCGGACATAACTTGCCTTTCCTACCAAGCCTCAGAACCTTCTCCCATGGCAACACTTTGAGAAACACATTGTCTCACACTTTGTATTGAATATCTTTCCTCTTTATATCAACAAAGGACATTTGTCTCTCTATAGCTGCCTTTAATCTATCCTTGATGATTTTCACTTTCTCTTCAGTATCTTTGATTAGATCTAGCCCCATAGCTTGGTCTCACTTAGCTTATTCCAACATAAAAGGAGTTCTTCACTTACTTCCATAAAAGAGCTTTGTAAATAGCCATTCCTAAGCTTGCTTAATAGCTGTTGTTGGATGAAAACTTTGCTAAGGGAAAGTAATGATCCTAACTTCCCAAAAACTCAATAGAATAACTTCTTAACATATCTTTGAGCACTTATTAAAACATTCTCTAGCATAGACATTGCATATAACTTAGCATTAGAACCATTCAAGTATCAAAACATACCTGAATGACTATTTCTAATTAACCATCAGTTTGAGGATGAAATACAATACTGAAACTTAATTAAGCACTCAAGGCATTATGAAACTTCTTCTAAAACCTCAATGTAAACCTTAGGTCTCATTCTGATAAGATAAAATATGATATTGCATGCAATCTAATGATCTCATCAGTGTATAACTCCACAAGTTTCTCCAAAGATTAATGGATCCTAACTGGTATAAAATGTGCAGTGTTTCTCAACCGATCTACCACAACCCAAATTGAATGACATTTGCTCCTTATCAAAGGTAAGTCAACAATAAAGTTTATAGTCATCCTATCCTATTTCCAATCAAGAATTGCTATAGGATTAAGCAATTTAGAGGGAAGTTGATGTTCAGCCTTCACTTGCTGACATGTGAGGCACTTTGTCACAAACTCATATACATCTCTCTTCATGCCTAACCACCAATAAGAGGTTTTCCAATCTTGATACAACTTGGTGCTTCCAAGATACATAGCATAAGGAGCATTATGAGATTCCTATAAAATATGCTTCCTTAATTCTTTCACATCTGGAACACATATCCAATTATAGTAGTATAGATAACCATCACTTTTCATCTCATACTCAGTAGGCTTCCCCTCATAGATAGCACTCATCACACTCATTAGCATATGATCTTCTTTC
The DNA here is from genome assembly GCA_948208565.1 of Hura crepitans. NCBI lineage: Eukaryota > Viridiplantae > Streptophyta > Magnoliopsida > Malpighiales > Euphorbiaceae > Hura > Hura crepitans. Next base: position 7,720 of record CANXYI011093733.1, read on the forward strand.
TAGAATCCTTCACTTGCTGTAGTGAACTGGGCTTTACTTATATCTTAGCTAAAAGAGCTTCATCACCTATAAGCTTTAACTTGACATTCATGGCACTTATGGTTGACATAAACTTCTTGCTAAAAGCATCTACCACTATATTAGCCTTCCATAGATGATAATCAAATAAGCTATCATAATCTTTGATTAATTCTATCCATTGTCTCTATCTCAAATTTATCTCCTTTTATGTAGGATGATACTTTAAACTTTTATGATCCATATAAAGATAACACTTTTCTTTATAAAGATAGTGTCTCCAAATCTTCAAAGAAAACATAATTGTTGCAAGCTCTAGATCATGTGTAGGATAGTTCTTCTCATGTGACTTTAGCTATCTTGAAGCATATGCAACATCTTTACCCTCTTGCATAAGAACACACCTCAAACCATTATAGATGGTGAAATCCTTTCTTGTCACTAGCTATACAAGGATAAGAGCTTCTATCAGCATAACCTTTAGCTTATCAAAACACTTTTGACATCTATCATCCTAAATAAACTTCACATTATTCCTTAACAATGGAGTCATAAGTGCTACAATCAAGGAAATCCCCTTAACAAATTGCCTATAATAACCTACTAAACCTAAGAAACTCTTTATCACTATTATGTTCCTAGGTAACTTCCATTCCATAACAAATTCAATCTTGCTACAATCCACGTGAATACCTTTTGTAGAAGTTATGTGTCTTAAAAAGACACCTCACTTATCCAAAACTAACATTTGCTATGTTTGGCATAGAGCTTCTTATCCATAAAACCTAAAAAATTGTTCTTAAGTGCTGCTCATGTTCTTTCTTACTCTTAGAGTACACTAGAATATTATCAATGAGGACATGGTTCATGATATCCATAAAAGTTGTAGGAGTATTGGTAAGTCTAAATGGTATTACTAAAAACTTATAATGGCCATAATACACTCTGAAAGTAACCTTAGCCACATCTTTCATTTTAACCTTTAACTGATAATAACTGGATCTCAGATCAACCTTGGAAAACACCCTAGCTCCTCTAAGTTAATCAAATAAATCACCAATCCATGGTAGTGGATACTTGTTCTTAATTGTCACTTTATTCATTAATCTATAATCCACATATAATCGAAGAGGACTATCTTTCTTCTTCATAGACAAAATCAGTGCTCCTTAAGGTGACACATTCGGCCTTATAAAACCCTTATCAAGTAACTCTTGTAACTAGATCTTTTACTTCTTTAACTCTACAAGAGCCATCCTATATAGAGCTATAGATACTAGTGAAGTGCTAGGTAAAGTCTCTATACTGAACTCTAGTTCCTGTTTAGGTGCTAAACTAGGCAACTCTTTAGAAAAATCATCCATATACTCTAACACAATTGGTATAGCACTGGCATCTGGCTCTTTTTTTCTAGTATCATACATATATACTAAGAAAGCCTAACAATTAAGAAAGCCTAACAATCCTTTCTCAAAATCTATCCTTTCACCCACTACTATTATCTCTATCCTATCATTAGCCTTGATAGATATCTACTTTTATTTAGAATCTACAACCACATGATTCTTAGATAACTAATTCATGCCCAAGATAAAATTGAACTCATTAAAGGGTAACTTGATGAGATCCACTAAGAACTTGTGTCCTTGTATTGTTAAGGGATACTATTTGTAAACCTTGTTCACAACTACATGCTAACCTATAGGGTTGCTAAACATCTTTTAACTTAAGGATTTCTGATGCTAACCCTTGATCTTTGTGCCCATATAGTGCATATATATGAGTGTGTAAACCCCGAATCAATCAAAGCTAAAGTAGGAGAATCAAAAAGAAGAAAGGTACCCATAATCACATTAGGTGACCCCATCTTTTCTCTAGCTCAGATGGCATACTACTTGGCAAGCACTCTAGGCTTAGCACTAACTCCTTGAGTACCCACTGTCTTCTCTCCTTGATCCCCTTTAAGACCTCTTATAGAAATAAGTGTAGATCCATATCCACCTTAGTGCTACTTCAAACAATCTCTGATAAAATGACCTATTGCTTTATACCTAAAATAGACTCATGGTCTAGATCTTTAACACTCACTTTTATGTCACTTATGGCAAGTCTAACACTCGAGTAACTAGTTTCTTTGAGCTATAGATATTGGAGCACTAGCAACTTGAGACTACTACTGCTTTGCTTTACTCTGTGCCCCTCGTCCCTATCTCTATCATCGGCCTTGCTTTTAGGTCTACTGAGGTGCCATATATTAACTTCCCTTTAACTTTTTATCTGTATGCTGATCTGTACTAGTTAATCCCTAGCCATAAGACATCTTCTTTTGTTAAAACTCCCTTTTCTCCTTCTATACCTCCTCTGTAACATGGCAAGCTACTACCAATGCAAAGAAATCTCAAATATTCATAGAAGCTATATGTATCTTAAGCTCCATATTCAGCTCCTTCTCAAATCTCTTGCATCTATAAGCTTCCATTTTATTATGTCTTTTGCATACCCACTTAACAAGGCAAAGTCCTTCTAATATTCTAGTATGGACCTCTAACCTTACTTGAGATCCATAAACTCTTACCTTTTGGCATCCATATAGTGCTTAGTAATGTACTACTTCTAAAACTCCTCCAAGAATAAGTCTAATGTCACATCAGCCTTATTCTTGTGTTTCGTCAAGGCATCCACCACTTAAAGGCTTCCTCCTATAATAAAGAGGTTGCACAAATAACTTTCTCTTCAAGTGTGTACTTAAACTGCTACATGATTCTAATAGTTCTGCCTAACCAATATTCTATTGGACCAGTATCTGCCACCCCTCTACCCATAAAGTCCTTTGCCCTCATCTTTTTAATCCTCTTGAGATAGGTCTTTTAGAGAGTCTGAGGTAGTGGTGGTGGTTGCTAAACTAGTAGAGGTGGAGGTGGTGCTACTACTATGGCTTGTCTCAGCAAATCTAATATCTCTCATAAAAAAATTGATGGTACTTATGCTGTTGAAGATGTTTACCTCGCATAACTTCTAAGAATAGGCATAGCTCTAGTAGCTTCTTAGCCAACAATTATTAAAGCATGGCTCTTAACCTTTTCCTTATTGTGAGGCATATTTGAACTCATTCGGGTCTATAAGTAAAAGAATATATTATAAGCCTTAATGCCTTACTATTATGTGAAACATGTTTTAAACTTATGGCACTTACTATATAACCATGAAACACTAAGGAATGTATAAACCAAATCTCTAATACTACCAAATGTGACATCTCTTAATCAAATGGGTTGCCAAACCCAAATAAGGAGTATAAACAAAAAAATACTATACAAACTTACTTAACTTTTTACTATTACCTAAAAATTCGAATAAATTAAAACATTTTTAAAACATACTTGATTAGAAATTAAATCTTGAAATTTCTCATTTAAATAAATAAAAATTTTCTTTAACATTTTAAAATCCATTTTAGGAATCCTCATGTAGAAAATCCAGCAGCATAATAGCTATATTGAGATACTATCCCAAAATGAATAGTAACCCTACAAAAGAAAAACTTATAATATACAACAGAACTCAAAACCCAACTTCTATGATCCTCTGATCACTGCAAAACATCCAACAACTTAAAACATGATTCATACATTAGGAAATATATCATACAAGCATAAAAATACAATTTAACTTGCTTTAATAGTTAGAAAACATTTACATCCCATATTAGGCCCAATCCTTCTCATGTTACACATAAGTGCCACAAATCAATTACATATCATAATTTATATGTATAGATCAGCAAGAAATCATTCTTTTGATCTATAACAATTATAAGGCTTTAACTCTAATCTGGTTCTTCAACCTACGCATTACAAATAAAATTATATACTAAGCAAACTTGCTTAGTGGTGTAATCAAAGAAATTTAAGTGTACATGTAATCACAATCACATATATTTATATAATGATGGTGCAATAATGAGCAGTTATATGTGCACAAATTATAATATCCAAGTAAAAAAAATCATGAGTATGACTTAACTTTATAAAACTTGCATATTATCATAAGCAACATCATCTAGTTTATTGAATTTTAGTTATTGACCTTTTTAATCAATTTTGATATTGACATATTTTACTATCCATACTTAGGATAACACATGACTATACTAGATAATAGGGACATTGGCCACTAAGGACATTAGGACCACAAAGGCCTAAAAATTTGGACCTTATGGTCATCGAGACTTTGAAAGTCTAGCAATTTAAACCATATATGGCTCTGCATGGAAGAAAGTGCAAAACCACACTATGTTAGGTAGACTAGATGAATGCAAGTTGATAAGGCCAAATTTGATTAAAGATACAGAGGAGAAAGTTAAAGTCATCAAAGATTAATTGAAAGAAATGATTGATAAATAGAAATTATATGCAAATTTCAATAGAAGGCTAATTGAATATAAAGTTAGAGATAAAGTTTTCCTAAAGGTATCACCTTGGAAGAAAATACTGCAGTTTGGCAGGAAAGGCATGTTAAGCTTGAGATTCATTGGCCCATATGAAGTGATTAAGCATGTGGGACTAGTGCCATATGAATTGGCATTGCCTCTAGAACTATAATAGACTCATGATGTGTTTCATCTATCAATGCTAAAGAAATATAGATTAAACCCTTCACATGTACTTTCAATGGAGGAAAAAGAGGTACAACCAAATCTATCATATCAAGAAGAACTGCTCTAAATCTTACCACATGAAGTAAAAGAGCTACGCATCAAAGTAGTCCAACTAGTGAATGTACTATAGAAACATCATCGTTCATTAGAAGAGACATAGGAAAG
>CANXYI011093770.1:0-23035 GCA_948208565.1 Hura crepitans
ATTTATATCTAATTTTTAACACATTCTACTACATAGCAATATTTATTCTTTCTTATTTCAATGAATAGTTTTCTTATAAAGTTCATGGTAATATTTATTTATTTAATAATTACTTAAACAAGTGGTATATTATCATACTGAAATTTCCCTCTCATTTAAGATCTTGCATTGTCACATTAACATTTATTTTTCATAATTATATCATTGTTTTATTTATAGTTACATACATAAGTAAATTCAAAATTTAATAATTTATGTAAAGTATGTACTTTAGTTTCCATATTGTTATTTGTACTTATCCTCTCTTTTAATTTACTAATTATTTTCAATCTTTGTAAATTTTTGTATTTATCTTGTGTTAATGCTCCAAGTAATTATATGATAGACATCTTCGCATAGAATAATGAGATTGTGATACCACTTACCTGATCCAACTCTAAACTTGAATAAGAGATATCATGCTATTTTTTTATCTTCTTAAAACCCTTCTTAAAATACCATTGTACATTATTTTATTAGAGCCCTTTTTATAATGTATGAGAAGTGTTTAACATTTTTATTAAACTTGTATAAACAAACTTGCAGTCCTTTATACCAAATTAATTACGGGCCATATTTTACCAAAAATTCAGCAACATAACAACTGTCTGGGAGAACAATGAAAAATTTTAACCTATAATAGAAATAATTTTATAACTTTTCCAACATTTATTCATCATTATAAGGTCCTCTTTAACCATAATAAATTTATTTCAACAACTCTTATCACAAGCCATAATTGCCTACTCATCACATGTAAACATGCATTCAATAACACATACATACATCAATAACATTTTTCAAGCAAGCATGCACCTTTTACATCCATACATTTATCAGTATGTTTATAGATTAAAACTACTTTTACAATCTGTGTACATATAATTTACATAACTTTAGACTTCACCTACTGCCAAGCTACCCATGAGTGCCACTACTTGTATACATATTCTCAAATAAACAAAAAGACATATACTTAAACTTAGATAGCTGTACTGCTATGCTGCTGCTATTATGAGGTTGGCTACACGAACTATCTATAACTTACACATTCAAGAAAGAATGATATGCTAAGCATATGCTCAATGGTGAATTCAATAAAATATACTTTGTACATGCATACAGATGTAGTGTCACACACACAAACATGATATACATGTGCCACGATTAGTAAATAGATAATCACATTAGCATATCTTAATCAAGCTTAACTATTTATGTTTCATTACTTATCATGTATCATTTAATTGAATTACCATTTTCACCATTATATTTTCATGCTTGTTCTAGTCTAAATCTATTAAACCTATAACAATTGTAACATTACATACTAACATGCACAAACATTTCTAAGGCATACATACATTTTCATTAGCATTAGCACGTAATTACCATCTTCACATTACCTGAAATATCTCATTTAATTAACTTAATACAATTAATTTATAACCTTTATAGCCTTAACCATTTTAATCTTATAAGTACATAATAGTTTAGTTACTTAAGTTAGTGGCTCGTACTTAAGAGATCATGTCCTTAACACTGGATAATGGGATCTAAGGATGTCTAGGGACCCTCATTTTAGACCTCAATGGCTGCACCCATATAACATAATGTCTCATAATCCATGTGTGAGGGTTCTCATACAAAACCTCTATGGCCACACCCATCTTAAAATTTATGTAAAGGTCCCTATTTTGGACCTCTATGGCTAAACTCGTATAATATAACAAAATCGTAATGTAGTATGTGTGCAATGGCCCTCATCGACCTCAATGGTAGTTGCACCTACTCTAACATATCATCACATGAATCATTAATCATAAAAGTGTAGGGGGTTCTCATCTAGAACCTTGACAGAGACACTTATCATCAACATGGGACACTCTAGTGTTCTAATAGCTACTACATCCCTAGTTGACTAGTTAACCCATTCAGTGGGCTATCTAACTTATATGAGCCTTATTATCATTTTATGACTTCAATACCATGTGAACATTTCACTTTTCATGCCTTATTAATTTATATCCTTTACCCTCCATAATCGTAATGTCACATAAGGTCATTTATGCATTTTTCTTTATTCTTTCTTAATACAATCTCATATATTCACATTTTCTTTACACGATATATCATTAACTTTCATTTCATGATTATACATCAAAGGTTTCAATATGCACATAACACTTACCATTGTTATACCATACTTACCATTATTTTTCATAACTTTAGTGCTTTCAACTTCACATCATATTGTTTATTCCATCACATAACATTCTCATAGAAATATTCAATAAAAATAAGTGAGTTTATTACTTAACATACCTTTCAACCATATGCCTTAAGGAACTATAACATATTAAGTTCACACCATCCATCATATCTTCCATCATTCTATGTCTATATACCACATTAGATGTTATCAAGTCATGTTTATGCAAAATACATCCACTATATACCATTCAACCATGAAAGATTAATGGTCATTTCTAGGTCCAATTTCATAAATTTTACCTTTATTCATCATTCTATAGTCTCATACCATATTAACATATATTAAGTCACTTTCCCATAGCATTAATCTAAGCCTAACCCTTTGATTATAGGTATCATTTACACTAACAAGTCTACCATTTTTAGTTTCATACTCTACATTACTAAACTTACATATTTAAGCATATTATATGCTCAATTACATTTACATCTCATCCACCTCATCATGTATAGGTTTTAGTCATAGGAGTTAAGATACTTTTAAATCTTTTCTTTCATATTACTTCACTCAAGCGTACTTAAATCATATAATTAAGATCATATCAATACATAACAAGCCTAATCTCACACATATACTCATACACACACTAAACACCCATTTCAACCATAAGCCTCCATAAACCATCCTTTTCCTTTTTCATCATTTCAGTCATTCAAATCTCTCTTAACCATTTACTTAACATCAATTATGTCATTTTTAGGCATTAAAACATGATTATTAACACATTCATACACACACTTGAATTTGCACATTCAATATAAGTCAAGGTATAAATTATTGAATTCACTTACTATGATTGCCAAAATGCTCCAAGAACACCAATTAAACCTTATACTTGCCCTTCTCAATCCCTTTTCCTTCTTTCTCTATAAATAAAACCATAATTCACTTGGTAAAATTCATAATAAACTCCCTAGCCATCCAAACTTAAATTTAAGCATATATACATCCTATTGACATTAAATCCTCCCTTAGAAAAATATAAAATTGAGAATGTAAACACTTACATGCAAAAGTGGCACTATTCACTCAAGTGCCAATTCTCACTTTTTAGCCTTGCTTAAGCAAAATTAGTTGTAGAATAAGTGTATAAGGATGGTGGAGTCACTTTGGCATAAAATATGATGGAATTATGATAGAAATGGTTGATTAAAGAAGAAAAACAAAGGGAAAGAGGTGGTGGCTATAGCATCGGATGAGGGAGGGGGAAGAAGAAGGAATAATTTTTTATGTGAAATGAAATTCTCTTTATATAGGTGCAAAGGAAAGGATAGATAAGTGACAAGTGGCATATCTAAAGGCCATAGTTAATTCTCACCTTAATTTTTCCTTAAAAATTCATTCTATGTGTCCAAGATGTCAATTTAATTCCCTCTTTATGCTAATAATTAGGAAAATAGGCATTTTAAATACCTCGAGAATACTGTTATTTAATTATAAGAGGAACTATTTAAAAAAATATTTACATCTTTAATTAATTCTATTAACTTACTTCTTAGTGTTTGAGAATTCTAAATCTAGTTCCATTAGCTTAGTTAAAATTTTTTAGGATTAGTTCATGCTATTTTTGAATTATTTTGAGCACTTCTAAAATTTTGAGCCATTCAACTTTAACTAGGTTACTATTTAGAGGACAATCCCTTAAAACTTTACTTTCATTTTTACTCCTTAAATGACTTCAATTTCATTCCAAATTTCGCCCATAATTATGTTATAATTAATATTTCCATTCAATAACATTAGTGTGACCTGAGAATCGAGAAATACTATTAACTACTTGTGAAGTACTATTCATAACTCAAGAAATTATGGGTGTTACATTTCTTCTCCTCTTAAAATAATTTCATCCTCAAAATTACCTAGTTGTAATAAATGTGGTTACTAAGCTTTCATTTGTTCCTCAGTCTCTCAGGTGCCTTCTTCAGTTTTATAGTGCTTCCATAACACTTTTACTAATGGTACCACCTTGTTTCTCAATTCTTTAACTTCTCATGCCAAAATCTGCACTGGTTACTCTTCGTAAGTGAGGTTTAGTTATATATTTATTTCTTTTATGGATATCACATGAGAAAGATCATATTGGTATTGCCTCAAGATAGACATATAGAATACATCATGAATTTGTTACAACTCTAGTGGCAAGGTTAATCAGTATGCTATTGGTCATATACACTCTATGACCTCATACGGACTAATGAATCTTAGGCTTAACTTACACTTTTTACCAAACTAAAGCATCTTTTTCCATAGCGTACCTTAAGAAATACTTTTTCACTAACTTCGTGTTTGATGTCTTTCTATTTTAAGTCAGCATAAGACTTCTACTGATCTGTTCTCCTTAGCATCTCTTATCAAATCAAGTTCTATCAACTTACCCTCACCCATTTCACTCTAACAAAGTAGAGTTCTACGTTTTTTGCCATACAATGCTTCATATAGAGCCATGCCTAAACTAGCCTTATGACTAAAATTATAAGTAAATTTTGCCAAAGAAAGATAATGTTCCTAACTTCTCTTGAACTCTATGGCACAACTTAGTAACATATCCTCAAGTGTTTATATAACCTGCCCAAATTATCCATCAATTTGGGGTTGAAAAGTTGTACTAAATGTAAGATAAGTACCTAGAGCACTATGTAGCTTTTTCCAAAACTTAGAAGTGAACCTTGGATCTTGGCTAGATATAATAAAAAATGGCATATCGTGCAATCTCACAATCTCATCTATATATAACTGTGCTAGCTTCTCAAGAGTGTAATCTGTCCTGACTAGGATAAAATGTGTTGTCTTAGCCAAATGTTCTATAATCACCCATATGGCATCACATTTATTTCTAGTCATAGGCAATCCCATCACAAAATCCATGGTAACCTTCTTCTATTTCCATTCTAGAATTGCTATAAGGTGAAGCAATCTAGATGGAACTTGATGCTCAGCTTTCACCTGTTGACATGTAAGGCATCAGACTATATAATTAGCAATATCTCATTTCATCCTTGGCCACTAGATCAAGACAAATTTTCATGCTCCTAGGGTACATCACATAAGGAGTATCATATGCCTCCTATAAGATTTATTTCTTGATTTTCTCAACATCTAGTACACTTTATCTATTATGATGATACAAACATCCATCTATCTTGACATCAAATTCTTTAGCCTTCCCCTCATTAACTTGACTTATAATATACATAAGGTGACTATCTTAAGTTTGTGCTTCCTTCACTTATTGAATCATATCAGGCTTCACTTGTAATTCGACTAGAATTACACCATCATCAGTGTACTAAAACCTAGCATTCATTACTTTCATGGTTGTTATAAACTTTCGGCTAAAGGTATCTGCCACCATATTGGCCTAACCTAGTTGGTAATCAATTAAACAGTCATAATCTTTTATCATTTCCATCCATTGTAGTTGTCTTAAATTCAGTTCCTTTTATGTGGGGAGGTATTTTCAGACTTCTGTGATCTATATATATAGCGATTCTCACCATACAAATAGTGCCTCTATACTTTCAAGGCAAAAACAATTGCATCCAACTCTAAGTCTTGTGTTGGGTAGTTTCTTTCATGGGGTTTTAGTTGTCGAGATACATATGCTACCAATTTTCCATTTTACATTAATACACATCCAAATTTGTTATGTAATACATCACTATGCATAATAAAATCCTTTCTCAACTTAGGTTGTATGAGGATAGGAGCCTCAATTAATATAGCTTTTAGTTTATCAAAGTTTGCCTGACATTGATCATCCATACAAATTTCATATCTTTCTATAACAAACATGTCATCAGAGCAGCAATAAGGAGAATCCTTTAACAAATCTCTTATATTAACCCATTAATCCTAAGAAACTTTGAATCTCTATCACATTTCTTGGAGGTTTCCATTCTAACATAGCTTTAATGTTACTTGAGTCTACTCTAATGCCCTTAGCTAATGTTGTGTGTCCCAGAAAAGCCATTTCATTCAATTAGAATTCACATTTACTCAACTTGGAATATAACTATTTCTCTCTCAAAGTTTGTAACATTAACCTCAAGTGCTGCTCATGTTCTTCCTTGGTCTTTGAATACACTAAGATATCATCAATAAAAACCATGACAAATTAATGTTAGTATAGTTTGAAGATGTGGCTCATCAAATCCTTAAATGCTATAGGAGCATTGGTAAGCCTAAATGGCATCACCAAGAATTTATTATGTAACACCCCCTTATCCAATGCATGCCTTAAACTAGATAAGAGATGTTATAGACCCAGTATCCTAACTAGCTATTCACTCCAACAAAACTCTAGTAACATAACAATTGTTTGGAGTGAAAACCAAAATTTTTACCTATCAAAATTGCACTTCTATAATCTCAAATCAACATAATCCATATCAATAGATCCTTCTGATCTCCTAAATCAACACATAGTCCACCCATTCAGTCTATTATCTATCACATTCATACATATATTTCAAGTACAACCTAAGGCTATTCTTAATTAACTAATATTACATCCAAAATACTACTAATACATCATAACAATAATTACACTACTCATTGAAATCTTAAATTACATACAAACTAAATCCTACATCAACTCTCCATCCTCCACATATGAGTGCCTTTTTGCTTGATAAAGCTTCCTTATGGCTTTAAAACTACTCCCAATAGAATCTTCAAATGACTGTTTATCATCTTACCAATCTCCTCCTTTGTCAATTGCGTCTATCTATGCTCCAGTAGAAAAGCTAGTACACTGAGTGAGATGCTCAGTGGTGTACTTAATGGAATATGTATATATAAATACATTATAAGAGGCATGCACATGTATTTACACACCAATTTTATTCCATTCATTCAAAGGTAGTTTGCTACACATGCATATTGAACAATATTACAATCTTGCATGTATTCTTAATAATTAAACATATATAAACTCAACACTATACACACACTTCACATTATAACTTAACCCACTTTCATAACAAACACAATTAACTAGAAATAATTACATGGATAACACACCCACTATCTCATTAATTTCCCATGCTACCCATACAATTCGAATCTCTAATCACCTGCCCCTATCAAGCATATACAGATGACTCTAAGGACCGAAATTTCACCCATACCAAATAAGTCATGTCATTTAATACAATTAGGTCCCCATCCAAACTTATTACCAGGCACCAACCTCATAAATTATACCTGTCCCACATTTCATAGCTTTTATACGTAGGCACATACACCAATAATAAAGTTAGAGATAGCTCACGTGCATAATTTATCTATTAACTACACATATATATTTTTCTAGGTAAATTCAAGATTTTCTAATTACAACTTATTAAAACTCTTATCCTATCAATTTATTTTGCCCTATGTGAGAGATTTAGCTTTCCATTACTTTAAGCTAAGAATTGCCTTCTTTTCTACACCGATAGTGTTGAATTACGAACCTACAATAATGTTAATGCATTTTATTATAGAAGCTGTTAACAACTATATTATGGTTCTAGGCATTATGCATTCGATTATGAATTAAGTCATCTAATATGCCACATTTACATACAATTAATTTTGTACCTATTATAGTGAACCCTTATACCTTTTTAAATTCTCATCTTTATGTTTTACATCTGCTAAAATACTTTATATTTATATTGTCATCCCTTTTATCACATTATTATATTTCAAAGTTTTCATTATATTAATAGCTTAAGTGGCCCATACTTGACAAACAGAGGTTCAACAACTAGATTATAGGGATCTCGTTATAGACCTTGAGCTCGGCATAAGCCCTAGTGCAGTGGCCTATCCTGTGGACCCCAACCGCTGCATTAGATTAGCCTACCCAACAAACTAGTGTAATAGCCCATCTTATGGACCCTAATTAATACACCAGCTTAGTCTAAGAGTAGGAGCCTGATTCTCTCTAGTACCAAACAATTATCTAGTAGCCATTAATCCCTAGGCGACTGATCTACCCATCTAGTAAACTATCTAACTCGTATGGGCTTGTACAGTCTTTTATTTACTTTATTTTATTAATACAATTTTAGGTAGGATTTATCATTTTATATGTATTTAGCTTATCAACACATTTCTCTTTTAATCATCACAAAAAAAAAATAGGCTCATAAGGAACTCTTTATCATCACTTATTAGGTATAATCATCATAATGAGCATCATCAATATATTTTCAACACACCTTGTCAATACTGACAACATTGTTTATCATCATATTGTCTGTATTCAAACAACAAGTACAACATATTCATTTTTAATTTCATGTCACTTGTGATCCCTTATTCATCCTTACATTGTATGTATTTAAGTAGTAAGTATGTCATATTCATTTTTAAGTTTGTACCATTTAAGATCTCTATCATCTAGTTATATTCATTGTTCATATTAAAATGATAAATTCCATACTAATTAGTTGTCGTTTTAATTATAGCCAGTATGTTATACTCACTCCCACTTTCACATAACTTATAGTCTTTTTATTTCATAATCACATTCATTAGTCCCTAAGGGGAGTAATTTCTATGTGCCTTAGTTATCCTTCAAATCACCATTCCTTCAATTTTTACTTACTCTCAGGTGCATATTACAATTCTTTCAATGATTTGCCCTTATGGTTCACTTGGATGGTTTAATTATGACTCTACTCTTTATCACTCTATTTTAACCTCCCTCTTTATTGTCTATTGTTGAATGTAGCTCAAACACTTATTTCATTCTTAGGCATCTAGCTTATGCTTACGATAAATTTAGTGCGTGCTTAGTGTTTACATCATTCTTTTTAAGTTTTAGATTTAGTATTGACCCTTTACTTCATTTTAGTGTCCAGTCCTAAGAAATATTGCCATAACCTGATTGACTATCATTTTGGTTCAAGTCCCTATTTTACTAATAGTGCTTCCCATTTGAATTTATTCCATTTTAATTATTTCACTTTCTTTGTACACATAGGTTTCAAAAGTTCAAATATTAATTACTTATCCCTATGTTAATAGTTTGTACAAACTAACCTTAGGCTCCCACTAAGATTCCTAAATATAACTTTCTATTTCTACTACATATACTATGCATGTCCCTATTATCTAGCATCACTAATATTTTTTATCATGTGCAGCACCCACATTTACATCGACACACCAACTTGCCTATCCCTCACCTAAGTTCCCTTTCATCTTGGTCATAAGCCTAATTGATAAACTTGGTAGGACCTTCACTAGGTTTTCCAATCACCCATGCCCAATTGATTTATGTTTATTAAATCCTTTAAGTCCCCTCTTTTACCTTGTAAGATACCTTTACTAGTTCTATACAATCCTTACAACCAACTATATATGACCCTTAGCAATACGACTAGGTATCCACACCTAAAGACTTGCACTCATTCGGCATCCCATAACTAACTACATATTCATAAACTCATAAACCTATAACCATTTTCATATACAAGCAACTACCAATATTAGACCCTTTCACAAGGTATACGCATTGTGATTCCACTTCAGTCATATCAAAGTTTAGCCTAATAGTCACTTAATACAAGTCACACCTTTTCATAATTTACATACAACCATATCACCTTTAATAACTTAAGGACATACAAAAGGAAACCACACCCATACCTATTGAAGCATATATTGGCCAAGCAAGCCTTTCATGACCACTAACTATAATGCCCGTAAGCCAGAGTTCCATTACCAGTACCTTCTGGACCTGAATGATATTCCCTACAGTGCGGGGTATTTCCATAAGGCCAGAAAGGAGCATACTAGTCATAAAACTTTGACAGGCTTGAAAATGGGTAAAACGAATGAATTTAAAAATTTAGTAGAATCAATAAATCATTTTGGGTCAAAAACTAGTGTATGAGGAGATAAAATGAGTTTATGCCAGGACAGCTCTAAGATGTACCTAGACGAAACCAAAAATATCATACCCTGAACCTCAAAAATTCCAATGAGTATGATGGAGAAGGAATTTTAATTTTTTAAGGTCATTTGATATTTTTTTGAATATCTTATTCTAGTGAGTGAATAGTGTCAAAAAGTCAATTGTGGAATTTTGACTTGAAATTTTATGTGGGCTTTAATTGAGGATTTTTAAAACTGAAATGAGTATTTTTAGAGGTCCAAAGAATTTTCTATGAATTTTTAAAGTTTAAAAAGGTATCGATAGAAAACGAACCATTGAATCGCCATATGTCGCAATCTGGGCCACCCACCTACCCCTATATAAGGGTCCACACATGTGCATGGGTCACATGTGTGAAAGCTTCATCTTCTACCTCTTTAAACCTTAAAGCCCGATGCCATTTTCTCTCTCTTCCCTATCTTTTTTCTTTATTTTCTCTCTCCTCTCTCCACCAAATTTCACACAAATTATATGATTCTTGATTTTTATAGCCTCTAGAAGCTAAATCCTCTGACAAAAACTAAAAATATAGGCTAAAAAGAGAGAAAACACACTTAGATGAATAATGTCAATTTCTTGTGTAGTGTTTTTAATTCAATTTTTATTTTTGTTTTAGATAGGTTAGGGTATTCTAAGAATAGCCATGGTCTTAGATTTTTATTTGGAGTTCTATAGGATTTTTGAGAATTTTTCTAAAATAGAAATGTGTATGTTTAGGTACCAAAGAAGCCATTGAAGGTGACCAAGGTTTCAAGGCTTCAGGTGGTGGAGAAAATGGTATTTTCACACCCTAGGTATGTGGAATAGACTTAAATTTAGTATGTCAATTGATTTGCCATGAAATTTTACATGTATTATGTACGAAATTGTGTGTTTATGGTGTTAGGCATAACATTAAGATGAAGTAATGATTTAATGATGTTAATGAAGTCAAAATAATAGGTTATTCATGAAAATTTGGGAAGAAGTTTAAGGGTGTGTGTGTGTGTAACATGGCCGAATGGTAAGTGAATGTGGCATGGCATGTGGATTGATGCATATGACATGTTAGGTAGGATAATGGCATGTAAATGGGATGTATAAACTATACTTGAAAATGGATGATGACATTAAAATGTATGACATGAAATCTTGGCAAAATAATGGCTTATTTGGGCATGTAAAGTGTACTTAAGTAATGGCTTGTAAAATGAGGTGAACATGTGCACCACTTGGTAGCCTAAGTATAAAATATGTTTCATGAAAGAATATGTGAGGAATTGATGCATGGGTGGTGAATTTGAAGTTGGTATGGTTGGTATCATGAAAGACACAAAAACTAGAATTGACTAAATGAATAGTGATTTTGTGACGATAGGTCAAACATGACACTTTGTGTGTAACATGGCATATAATGTGATCTAATGACATAATAGACATAAGAATTAGTAAAATTGAGGATAATAGTCTTAAATAGGTAATGAATAGTAATTTGGCCCATCTGTTAGACACCCACTGGATGGGTTGACCAGTCAATGAGGGCGTTAGCAACTGCTAGGCAGTTTGGTCCTCCTAGGGCCACTATTGTCCGTTGGATGTGACAAGTGCAACTGCCAAGGTTCTAAGATGAACTCTACACACTCGAGTCTTAGGAGGTCCACCTAGACTGATCCCTACTATCCATTTGATGTCTGTGGATATTAGGAGGTCCGACGGGAGCTGATCCTTGCTATCTAGCTATGATGCTTTAGAGACATGACTCGGGGTATTGAAAGGTCCCACAGGGCTAATCTCTGCTATCCCATTTACATATATTGGGATATCTACAGATTAACCCCTACTATCTGCCAGTCCGATATTAGGAGGTCTATGGACTAATCTCTGCTATCAGGCAAGGTAGGTGTAACTAATGAGGTAAAAAATATGGGCCACTACATAGAATAAATCCCGTTATCCGATGTCTTAAAGTGTCATATGTCTGTTATAGGCCTCAAATGTAATGAACTTAACCTTGAACTATAAATATATGGACTTTGACTTGATAAAAGAATTGGAAGTAACTGAATAAGGTAATTGGTATCTAGGCTAATGTGTTACATGACTTATATGTGTGCCTACATGTGTGGCATACTCTATTTTATCTATTCCACCATTGAGTTTATACTCAGCGTGTCAGTGCTCCGATGTGCAGGTCATAGATTTACTAGCTGATCAGCTTCAATAAGAGCCAGTGTAGCTACATCAGAGTCCTTTGGGTACCTTTTTGTTACCTTTTTATTTGATGTTGATAGGCACTAATGTATAGTAGGTGTAATGTGGGTGATGTATGCAAAGTGTAAAACTGAGTTAGTGACATTACGGCTGTAATAACCTGGTTTTATATATATATATATATATATATGGGAATGCATGTTTATGTCTATGTGTCTATGGGTCTGAGACCCTGTGTACTATTGTGTGATGACTGATGTTGCTTTGGGGAACCAAAAAGGTCCAACAGTAGAGCTGTGAATGAAAGTTGTCTTAAAAGTGTTTTTCAAGCAGGAATATTTTGGATTTTTCACTCGGATAGCCGTTATGCTACCCAATTTTTTGTGAATGCTTAATTAACGTGATCTGGTGTTTTAATAGACTAAAATAAGTAGTAATGCAAGATTAATTAGAAAGAAACGCCGAAAGGTTAAGTTAAGTCAAAGCTGGTCAAAGTTGTATAAGTGTTAAATAAAAGGTCCCTAGGGAAATCCAAGGATGGGTGACCTCACAGGAAGTAGCGCTCTTTGCATGTTTCCTTTAAAAATGGGCAGGGGGTGTTACACTAACTCAATCCAACACAATGTGTGACTAAGTATCTCCTACACTAGGCCTAAATGCACTTACACTTCAGTCTTAATTTATACATGCAATAAGCATCTACTTAGACATTCAACCCCAATACCCTTGCACATTCATAATTTAAGCCCAATTTGAGCATTCCCACACACATAGCACATGTACATACACACAACAAACATAATTTAGGCATTAACACACATAGCACATGCATTTTGACAAATCAACAGATCAAAACATATATATTTTATTGAGTGCACGTACCTATTTGTGCACGATCCCTTTTTTTTATCCCATCTCCACTCCCAACGTGCATTCCTCTCTCACATCACAAAATGTTGAATGAAAAGGATTTATAAGTATATGCCCAAATCTATCAAACCAGCCCTTGACTCCACTAGTTTGATTTTTCTATAACCCTCTAATTTTCCTAGCCAATTTTTACTATTTGTACTCTTAAAATCAACTAAACATACCAAAATCAACAAGCAATGCTTAGTGATTACTCTAATAGCTACAACAATAACCCAACAGCAGTAATTTCATTCTCTTCTAACACAACACACACATAAAAGTAAATCTAGTGTCCTTAATTCCTTAATTCTAATTCTATAACCATAATTCTTTAGTCCTTGACCATTTCAACATGACTAAAGCTACTGAGAATAAAAATTAACTAGGTATAATAGGAAATTCTTGCCTGAACAAGACTCTAGCTAGTAGCCATGGACAGCCTGCTACTGTCGGGGGCAATGCACTACCGCTGGATAGCCCTCTAATTCTTTTCTGTTCTCCCCGTCTCAATTCTTTCTCTCTCTTTTTCTTTTTTTCCTCTCTATCCGCACTAATAAACTGCTACTACCACTAAGCTGGAGTGGTATCACAGTCACCATCACGCATTCTTCTAACTTGGTTTTCTAACAAGTTCCTACATGTCTTTTTCCACACATCTAATACATAACTAGTGCACTCCCAGTTGTAAAAATAGGTGCACCGATGGTATGTTATTGTTGTCTAGGCCTAAACTGGGATCTTTGGATCAATTTATGTGTCTAGCCTTACTTCTAGGACTATTATAGAGCTTGATTTCCCTTTTGCTTTTTTGTTGCCTCTAGAGCTAAACTAGCTTGCCCTAATGTGAAGGATTTCTTCTTCTAAAAATTGTCCCTCATTTCTTTTAGCATATCTTCTATTGTATAAGTACTAGTTACTAGTGAAGTATATTCTCTAATCTATTAAATAGCTATCTATATCTAGATCTGAATGTTAATGCCTTTTTCAAACCTCTTACATCATTTTCTTGTAACACCTGAAAATCCCAGTATTGTGAATAGTATTTTTTGGGATGTCAATAGTGCTTTTTAAGACTTGAGTCACACTAATGCTATAGATGGAGGTTATCAGGTAAAGTGTGAAAGTTTAACTTTATATTTTTGCATATTAACCCGCAAACGGGTTAATGCTTAATCTGGAATTTTCATGAAGTCCTCTAATATATGAGATTAACCCATAAGTGGGTTAATGTGTAAAAGTCCATTCTTATTCTGTTTTACATATTAACCCATAGATGGGTTAATGTTTTTAATTGGAAATTAAAAATAAACGTTAAGTTTTTGCGGTAGTGAACTATGAAAGGTGACATAGTTAAAGCTGAACTATAAAATATTTTTGAACATGCTCAAATTGACCTAGAAATGCCACATCTTGAAGCTCAAATATTTTAAGGAATATAAAGGAATGGGTAGTGGAATTTTTTAACACTAGGAGGTATTTTATAAAAATCGAGTAAAGATAAAAGTAGCAATTTTAATCAAATTTTCTTGATTTTTGAGTATTGATTTTTTGAGATTTTTAAGGAATAATGTGCATGATTATTTGGGATCATAATATATGTAAATTGATGGAATAATGGAAAGACAAAAATTAAAAGAGGATTATGGCAAGAAAATAAAAGATTTTTTTTAGTGGGGCTTTAATATAGGCTATTGGATTTTTAATGAAATGATCAAGGCCATTGATTGTTGGTATATATGCCCCATTTCTAGCAGCTAAACCATATTTTTACCAGCAAGAATTCTCTTTTTCTTTTTCTTCTTTTTCACTTGAAAGACAAAAAAGCCATTTTTAGGGCTTCCAAGCCTTTCTTCCTAAAATTTCCACCAAACCTCACACAAAATGAACACTTTATGATATAACTTAACTCTACAAGCTTTGAACATCATATTTAAGGGCTCAATTAAAGAATATTGGGAGAATTTTGGATGGTTTATTCTTACGTGAATAATAAACACATTTATTTTTTAGGCCGACGAGCTGAACATCATAGCTAGTACATTCTATCTCTTCGACTCATCCATTTTATCTTTGATTGATTTATGGTCTACACATTTATATGTTTGCACATCATGAGCATAAGATCGGGGGTTAGAGTTAGAACTTATGGACTTAAAGATTGTGGTTAGCAACCCTTAGGCCAGCATGTTACTATAAATACGATTTATAAGAAGTGTTCATTGATAGTATAAGAACACCAATTTTTAGCTAATCTCATCAACCTACCATTTGATGAGTTTGATTTGATATTAAACATAGATTGGTTGTTCAAGTATCAAGCAATAATGGACTGCAAGTTGACAAGGTTGACACTCATCGTTGATGGTGGGGCAGAGATTATATTAGTGGGTGAAAGGATAAATTTTCTATCCAATGTGATCTCTGCAGTGATAGTAAGATGTCTATTGAAGACGGGTTGTTTAACCTTTTTGGCTTATATGATTGACACTCAAAGTGCGGAGCTGAGTGTTAGTAACATACTAATGGTGTTAGAATTTGTGAATGTATTCCTAGAAGAGTTGCCTAGTTTAACTTTAGAATGGGAATTGGAGTTTAATATAAAAGTGTTACCTAGCACTACTCCAGTATCAATAGCTCCTTACAGAATGGCTCTAGTAGAGTTAAAAGAGTCAAAGATCTAGCTTCAAGAGTTTTGGATAAGGGTTTTTATCAAGTCTAGTGTTTCACCTTAGGGAGCACCAGTGCTATTTATGAAGAAAAAGGATGGTACTCCTTGGTTATGTCTAGATTACCATCAACTAAACAAAGTGACCATGAAGAATAAGCATCTATTACCAAAGATTGATGACCTCTTTGATCAGCTAAAAGGTGCAAGAGTGTTCTCTAAGATTGACTTGAGGTATGGCTATTATCAATTGAGAGTAAAAGAGTCTGATGTGGCAAAGACAACATTCAGAACAAGATATGGCCACTATGAGTTTTTGGTAATGCCATTTAGGCTTACTAATACTCCAGTAGCTTTTATGGATCTAATGAATAGAATCTTTAGATAATTCTTAGATCAATTTGTTATTGTTTTCATTGATGACATTTTGGTGTTTTCTTAAAGTAGAGAAGAGCATGAATAGCACCTGAGAATAGTTCTACAGGTTTTAAGGGAAAAGAAGCTTTATGCCTAACTCAATAAGTGTGAGTTTTGGCTTAATGAGGTGCCTTTTCAAAGGCACATTGCTTCTGCATAAGGGATTCAAGTTGATCCTAGTAAGATAGAAGCTGTTATAAAATAGAAGCCACTAAGGAACATCACAGAGATTAAGAGTTTCCTTAGATTGGTTAGGTACTACAGATGGTTTGTTAAGGTTTTTTCTTTGATAGTAGCACCTATGACTCGTATGTTAAAGAAATATGTGAAGTTTTTTTAGGATGATAGATCTCAAAAGAGTTTTAACAAGCTTAATGCAATATTGACAAAAGCTTCGATTTTAGTTTAAATAGTTTTTAGAAAAGACTTCACCATCTATAGTGATGATTCACATAATAGGTTAGGTTGTGTCCTGATGAAAGAAGGCAAGGTGGTTGTCTATGCTTCTAGACAATTAAAGCCACATGAGAAGAACTACCCTACTCATGATTTAGAGCTAGCAATAATAGTATTTGCATTAAAGATATAGAGACATTATCTCTATGATGAGAAGTGTTACATATACACGGATCATAAGAGTCTGAAGTATCTTTCGACATAAAAGGAGTTAAACTTGAGACAGAGACAATTGATGGAGCTAATAAAAGATTATAATTGTATAATTGATTATCACCCTAGCAAAGCCAATTTAGTGGTTATTGCTTTCAGCAAAAAAATTTATGGCAACCATGAAAGCCATGACTGTTAGGATTCTGCTTATGTTTGATAATGCTTTATTAGTAGAGATGCAAGTCACGCTAAGTATGTTGTAGCAAGTTAAAAGTGGTCAGAAGAATGATCACAGGTTGATAAGTATGATAAGTGCTATCCAAAAGGGGAAGCCCACTGAGTATAAAATGAAGAGAGATGGTTGTATGTATTACCATGATAGAATTTTTGTTCTAGACATTGAAGAATTGAAGAAGTAAATTTTGGATGAGGCGCACAATGCTTCTTACGCTATGCATCTTAGTAGCATAAAGATGTATCAGGATTTGAAGATGTCATCTTGGTGGCTGAGTATAAAGAGAGATGTATCAAAATATAATACTAGATGCCTCACTTGTAAATAGGTGAAGGCAAAACATCAAGTTCCTTTTAGTTTACTACATCCTATAGCAATTCCAAAATGGAAATGGGATAAAGTTACCATGGATTTTACAGTTGGGTTGCTTCTGACAAGAAACAAGCATGATTTAGTATGGGTTATGGTGGATCATCTTACTAAGATAGCTCATTTTATACCAGTGAGGATGGACTATTCCATGAAGAAACTTGTAAAATTGTATATAGATGAGATAGTAAAGTTACATAGAGTGTCATCTTCAATTATATCGAATCAGGACCTATGGTTCACTTCGAGGTTTTAGAAGAAACTTCATAATGCCTTAGGTACTCGATTGAATTTCAGCATAACATTTTATGTATAAACTAATTGACAATCAGAAAGAGTCATTTCGTTAATCTTGTGATACTTGAGTGATTTGATGTTAAGATATACATAGGTGATGATATGCTTATAATGAAACATCTTTAATAGGTGCTTAAAGACATGTTGAGATAGTGTGCCATTGAATTCAAAGGTAGCTGGGATCATTATTTGTCATTAGTAGAGTTCGATTACAATAACAGTCATCAAGCAAGTCTAGGAATGGCTCCTTATAAGGCATTATATGGAAGAAAGTGCATAACACCATTATGTTGGAATAAGCTTAGTGAAACCAAGCTCATAGGATAAAATTTGATTAAAGATGCTAAGGAGAAAGTAAAGATCATTAGGGACATATTGAACGTAGCTTTAGATAGACAGAAGTCCTATGTTGATTTGTAACGCTTATAAGTCGAGGCTCTGTGAATAGTACCACTGAGGCATGAAAGTGTCCTTAGAGTGCCGGGTCACCTTCACGAGGCTCGAGGTAAGGGTACTAGTCATAAAACTTCGAAGGGCCATAAAATGATAAAAATGGCTTAATTTAAAGATTTAGCAAAACCAATAAATTATTTCAGGCTATAATCTAATGGGCCGTAGGCTTAGATAGACTTAGGCCAGGAATGACCTGGGATGTGCCCAAACAAACCTGAAAATGCCATACCTAGAAGGTTAAAAATTCTGCTAAGTCCATTGATGAAAGAATTTTTGAATTCTGATGTTGTTTGCAAATTTTCTTAATTTTAAGGTTTTACACATAAATTGAGGTAGTTGGTTAACTATCCTATTTGTGGTATTTGGCCGTGAAATTTTACAAGCCTCTAAATAGGACTAATCAAGGATTTTTAAAATAAATGCAATGATTTTTAGAGGTCTGAGTGATTTTTAAAAATTCCCCAAAGTTTCTATCAAAATTGAGCTTTTTTGGGATGCTCCAGTGGCGTGTGACCCCACCTTTACCACCTCACCACCTATATAAGGCCCAAAGTGACACCTAAGTGTCCACTTGGCCACTCACCCTCACCACCCCACTTCTCTTCCTTGTTTTTTCCTCCATCCTCCCAACACCATTTTCAGCTTCTACCCACCATTTTCATTCTTTTTTTGTAAGCTTTTCCCTTGCCTATTGCCATAAAAAAAAATCCCTTAATTATGTTAAAAATTGATTTGTAAAGGTGTTGGAAGCCATAGGAGTGCCTAGAGCTCAAAAAAATTCAAGGGAGCTCAACGTGTACATCAAAGGGGACCAAAAGGGCAACTTTAGATGTGTGAAGTGGCGTGAATGGAAGAAAGGGAGAATTGAAGTCTGCTTTGGTTTCTTTCAAGCTTGAAGTGTGGAATTCAACTCCCTTGGTATTAAGGTAAGTGAATTTAAGGCAATTGAAGCATGAATGATAAAAATCATATGTGAGCGGTTTAGGAATCTTTTATGGAAATGGTGGAAAAGGTGGCTAATGTGTGTGAATTGATGATTTAGACATGTATTTAGGTTAATTTTATATGTAAGGCATGATTAGATTGGTGATTTAATGAAAAAAGAGTATGGAAAGGTAAGTTCTCTTTTTTGGCCTAAAGGTTTATATAAGGGTATGTGTGTGTGTGTATGTAGCTTGTTAAAGTGATTTGGCATGATTTCTAAGGGATATGACATGAAAGATGCATGAATTATATGTGTGTGTGTGTGTGTGGTGAGAATTATGAGTTTTGGCCTGTGCCTTCATTAGTCCAAGAGGTACCTTGGTGTGTAGGTTAAGTGTATGGCATGTGTGCTTGGCATGTTGTGTGGAATAAGGCTTGCTAATTATGGCATGTTAGGTGTAGGTAAAGGAATTGGTGAATAAAGCTTGTGTGTGTGTATGTAGTGTGGCCGAGGCATGATCAAGGTGTGAATTGGCTTAAGTTGCATGGCAATGGCATAATGTGTGTGTGTTCATGCTTGTGTGATGTTAAAATGTGTATATGTGTTCTTGAATGTGATTGAAAGCATGTGTAAGGCAATTTGAGGCTATTGGCCAAGAGCTTTGCAAGGCTAAATGGCATGAAAATGAGGTATGGCCTAACTAGCATGTGTGTGTGCAATGGCATGACATATTTGGCATGAATGTGGCAATGTTTATATGGCCTGATCTAATGGAATTTGTATGATTAGTATGGCATGAATTGGATATAATATGGGGTACCTTTTAAGGATAGAAAAACATTGAATAATGAACTTGAAATTAGCTTGTAATGACATGAAAAAGTGATTTGTAAATGGACTAGTTTTGGCATGAAATTTAGTACCTTAAAGTGGCCTAACTTGTAATGTTTATGTGATATAGTGTGGAAGCCATTGTTATGGAAATTTGAGACATATTATTGAGCTTGGCTTTAGGCCTATGGAAATGCATGATCATAAGTGCAATTCGCACTAAAAATGGACCAAAAATGAACCTAAAATGTCCATCGCAAAATAGAAAATAACTTATAATTGTCCTATTAAAAATGATTTTGGGACCCTATTTAAAATAACTACTTAGCATGTGAATAATTGAGCCAAAATAATGGACTAGACTAGATTTAATATGCCTTTAATTATTCCTTGAGAAATGAGTTAAAATAATTTAGAAAAAGTGACCCATAATTGTCTGGTAGGGCTAAAAA
Source organism: Hura crepitans (assembly GCA_948208565.1). Classification (NCBI taxonomy): domain Eukaryota; kingdom Viridiplantae; phylum Streptophyta; class Magnoliopsida; order Malpighiales; family Euphorbiaceae; genus Hura; species Hura crepitans. The sequence goes on from CANXYI011093770.1 coordinate 20,603, forward strand.
TGGCCTGTAACTATCTAGGTAAAAATTTGACTGTCAAATAAAAATTATAACTATCTATTTTTGGACTTAAAATATTATAAAATGATGATCAGTATAGAAATAAACTTAAAATGAAGTCAGATGGCCCATTAGTTAGACACCCATTAGATGGGTTGATCGGTCAACTTAAGGATTAGTAGCTGCTAGACTATCTGGTTATCAAACTAGGCCGATGCAGTGGCTAAAGTTCATAAGTGAGCCACTACATTAGTCTGTAGGGCAGACCACTATATTGCTAGCACTATTAACTGTACATCAGATAATACCGTTGCAGCAGCAAAGGTCCCCAATGGGGCCACTACACTAGTTTGCTGGGTAGACCCGGATGAATTATTTAATATGATCAATTGCCATTAGAAGGTCTATAGACTGATCCTTATGCACAGTTGCTTATTATTTTTGCCCTTTGGGAGGTTCCTGTGAACTGATCCCTATGGCTATATTTGGCTGGTGCAGCGATCAGGACCTAAAATGTGGGCCACTACACATTTTTCAGTTCCCTCTTGGTCCAATGTCTGTAAGTGTCATCTACCTAGTCAAGCCTATGAAATGGACTTAAAATAGATAAAAATGCAAATCTAGAATAATTGATGATAATTTCTGATGATAAATTTAATAATGAGACACAGTGGCATTTTGGTAATTTTGAAGTAAATATGGCATGACATCTGGATAGCATCAATCACCTAGCATATTACTCACACACTACACCTAGACCATAGTTTTATGCTTGCTGGCATGTGTTAATGCATATGACATGTTTTAAATGGTTTAAATTCACTACTGAGTTTTATACTCAGCGTACCTGTGTTATGGTACACAGCTAACAAGGATAAGTAGGTTAGCCTCAGTGATCGTGCAGTGTAGCAATACAAATGCTGAAAGGTAATAGAGTTATTTTTCATTTTAGTAGTGGCACTCATGTAAATTCTATAGGTATGGGTTAGCATGATTAAAAGCTACTATGTATGTATATAAACCATAGATGTGATATATATAATAGGTGTTTGGTTTGTTTGAGTTGCTTATGGTTTTGATAACTGTGGGCCTGAGGCTTTATATGTGCGATTCTGATATGTCTGATGTGTGTTAATGTTGATTGGGGGACCAAAAGGGTCTAGATGGAGGTTGAATGGATTGTTTGGCTATAGAAGTGTTTTTAACAGATGGAAAAAAGTTTTTGGTATGTCACCCAGGTAGCTATTGTGATACCCAATTTTTTAAAACTTGGAAAATGTCTGTGAATGGTTTTTCTAAGTACGTCAGACCATGTATGAATATGTTTAAGGATTAGACTCGAAATCTAAGCAACATCTGATAATGATAGGTGACTTGGCGAGAAGTTCATCGCCTGTCGAGTTTCTTTAGGAATCTGATAGGAAGTGTCACATGGTCTTAAGAGGAAATATGTGGAGTTTGAAGTGACAGATAAGGTATTTCTCAAGGTTTCATCTTAGAATAGGGTGTTACATTTTGACAAGAAAGGAAAGCTAAGTCCGAGGTTTAATGGGCCATACGAAGTAGTAGAATGTGTGGAGCCAATAGCCTATAGACTAGCACTACCACTAAAACTCTAGCAAATTCATGATGACTTCTATGTCTCTATGCTTAAAAGATACAAATTAGACCCAACACATGTCCTATTAGTAGGAGAGGTTAAGGTGAGATCGGATCTATCACATAAAGAAGAACCTGTTAAGATATTGACTAAAGAGGTCAAAAAGTTAAGAAATAAGCCAGTACCGATGGTGAAGGTAGCCTGGAAGCATCATGGAATGGAAGAAGCAACATAGGAGTTAGAAGCTCATATGCGAGAGCAATATCCTCATTTATTTGAACTTAGTAATGTCGAGGATAACATTTATTTTAAAAGAGGAAGTAATGTAACAACATGAAAATCTCAACTTTTATGAATAGTACTTTCTCGAGATGAACAGTGTTCTCGAGACTCAAGATACATTAAATCAAATAGATGAAAGTATTAATCATAAAATAATTTTGGACAAAGTTTGAAATCAATCAAAAGTCATTTGATTGGTTAAAAACACTAAGGAAGTTTTTACGGTAGTGGCTTGTGAATAGTGACGAAGGCAAAGCTGAACTGTAAACTATTTTTCAAGTTGCTTAGAAAATTTTGAAACTTATATGACCTAATACTCAAAAATTCTAATGAGTTTAATGGCATTGGAATCAAAAATTTTGGGGGTTGGGAAATATTTTATTTGAATATCAGGACACATAAAAATGGCATTTTAATTTGGTTTCTTTCATTTTTTAAACTCTAATTTTTAGAGCATATGGGGCCATAATTAATTTAATTTTTAATGGTCAAATGAGTTTAAAGGGGGTCAAAAATGGGGGAGAAAAATTTAAATAAATGCATTAAAAAGTAAT
>CANXYI011094128.1:0-10691 GCA_948208565.1 Hura crepitans
AATATCATGCATAATGAGTCATTCAAAAGGCACACATCATTTTTATACACTTAATCATGCTATAACCACCATTACTCTTATTATTTTAATTATTTGTTTAATTTATGCTTGCATCATAATATTCTTATTATTATTTGTTTAATTTATGCCCATACTACAGAGATAACTATCCAAGGCTAGATAGCGAATAATAAGCTACCTAAAGGTGTTAAACAGTGTACCCGAAGGCACTGGTATCTGTGGATACAAAATGATCAACTCAAAGGTTCATACATATGTAGTGCTATATAGTGGCCTGAGAGCCTGGTGCCTGTCGACACAAAAATACGCATCATGACTCGAAGGTAAACATTATAGCTACTAATCCTAGTTGATCGATCAACCTATCCATACTAAGTTGTCTAGCATATAAGCATCATTAAACTAGTTGATTATTTCATTTTAAGCCATTTTTAATTAACATCATAATTATAGTCATTTCACGTATACACACATCCTAATGGCCATTTTGCATCTCAGCAAGGCCTAAATATCATCCTAAGCAACATGCATTAACAAAAACATAACATTGCTAGAAATAGGCTTACCTAAGCTTAAAACACTGATATGCCACATAGCTTAGGTGTAAAAACTATAAAAATACATCCGGCATCAATATCATGCATTTTGCCATCTCTTTCATCATTAACATGCATTAAAGTGTATAGTGCATCAAAGCTTTGCACAATAAACACATATCACATTATTTGCCATTTTTCTCATATTATCAAAATTTTAGCGATAAACATGCATTTTATGGCTATATCAAGGCAATAACCCCAAAAAGGTTCAAAATGGCATTCGGCCATCATATACCATGCACACACATTATACATGTCATAAGAATGGCATTTAAGCATAAAACATGCTATCCAAGTCATTTACATTCATAATTTAAGATTATGCCAATATGGCTTACCTATGCGAACATCGACCTCCACATGCCCAAGGCTATATAAATACACATTATGTACACATTGACAACTATATGCTATGTTAGATTACTAATATCGCATTCATACTTTTCTAATCGATTATACATGGTCATATAGCATTTATATCGCATATTGGCATTATATGATCATATCATCACATAAATGAGCATGGCATCATCTAAGACCATTCAACCCACATACATACACTATGCATCACATTCATACCATGTAATAACATCATTTAATTATATACACACATATACACATTTATTAGGCATTATAACAACTAATGGCATTTATTGTTAATATGTGACTATATGGACATATTAAAAATCATGCATTTAGTTCCAAATTAAGGTGATTACACATACCAAAATGAGTTGCACGAGATGTCCGAAGCTAGCCTAAGCCTTCTCTTTGCCTCAAAAGGCTCGGGTCGACACCTCACCTACGAATGTAAAAGGGTATGAACTTTAATAAATAATATAAAATAATTCATATGTCAAAAAAATATTTCAAGCCTAGATATACCCTCTACAACACCCTAGGAACCCATGAAAAATAAAATTTGAGAGAGAATATTACTATTCATGTCAAAATCTTCTCGGTTTTTCTCTCAAAATACTTCATCGTTCCCGATGATTTTGGTGTCCACAGACTCGTCTCAGGATGCTCATCGTTTTGGGTATAAGTTTGTGAAGTGAGTCCCTCTATGGCAGAAGAAAGAAGCAAAAAGGAAAGAGAGGGAGAGGAGGTCATGATTTTTTGTAAGGGAGGGGGAGTGGAGTTGTGCTTATGGTGTAAATGGGAGAAGTGTAACTTCTCCTATTTATACTTTTCCAAAAATAATTTTTCTTTGCTTTGAAAAATTATTATAATCAATAGGAAAGTTAGTTTTTTCCTATTCCTATCCCTAAAATTAGATAAAACTAACCCCTAAATCCTCTCAAAATCTCAAGCCCAAACTATGATAAAAACTTGAAAAATTAATGCATTTTAGGTCTTAAAAATTCAGAAAAATTACTTCCCAATCTTAGAAATTTTTGATTCTAAAACCAATGACTACTTAGAATATTTGAGTATCAGGATATAACATTTTTAAATTATTTTGAGCAAATTTTTATTTTATTTATGGTTCAATTTTACCTACTGCACTATTCACAGGATACTGCCGTAAAATCTTATTTAGCATTTTTAGCCATCCAAACGACTTCATATTAGCTTCAAATTTTGCCCAAAATTCTCTCATAATTAATACTATATGTCGGTACATTTAGTGTGACTTGAGTTTTAGGAAGCACTATTTATCTTGAGAAGTATTATTCACTGAGAGTCGGGATTTTCAAGTTGTTACAATCTACTTTTACTCATATCTTGTTCTAATATCTTTTTGGGTATTCATTTAAACATCTCATGTATGAACGATACTACTTTTATATTATACCATAGCTATTGATTACTAGTTTGATTTACTTTTTATTTTGCTCTTCTTATTATTGCATTTTTTCCAATACTTTTATCTTGTATTAAAATTTCGAATATTAATCTTATACTTATATGATATTTCTATGTATTGACTTTTTCCTTCTCTTATGTCTTCTACTTATACATGTACTTAGATATTATCTTAATTTAACATTTACAAATTATAGTTAATTAACTACTAAGTTATGTAGACAAATATTTAGCTTTTTCTTATTACCTCTAGTATACCTGTTAATAACTACATATACTTATATTTTAATTATTTATAATAATCCCATGTGACATCTATTGTCATTTCTTACATTTAGAACTTTATTAATAATTACTTGAATTCTACTTACTTTTACCTCTTTAATAATTATCATAATGCATTATTAACTTCTTTTCACTTATACTTTCTTTTTTTTTTCTTGATCTTATGTATGTGTATAAAAAATTTAATAATTAAATTCCTTTATAACATTATTGTTCATAAATTTAGCTTTATTATTCTTGTGTAATTCTAAATTACGATCAATTAATCATTTTATCATAACTATAGTATTTTACTTAGATTTAAATTGATTTATTCTTATAAATTTTAGTTCATGTAATGTCACTATTTATGTTAGAGCACTGTAATTTTCCTTTTTCTAGCCTATCCATGCATGTTTTACCTTTACTATTTTTGTTAATTATCTTATGTCTTCTCATATTATTTTTGCCCCAAATAATCCTATAACAATTATCGATGTCAAGATAATAAGACATGTGACATATGTGACATCAAAGTATCCAAATGATAAGTGTGTCATCAAAGTGCCCACGTAACATGTGCAGGAATAGTATACACCTAAGTACTATGTGCAAGGCCCTAAATAAACATGTGAGGGATAAACTCTCCCTAAATAGACATGTGATCATGTGGTCCCTAGTTGACCGGTAAACCTATTTGAGGTCGTAACTATTTAGACTATTAGGGTATTTCAATAATTAAATTTATTAGATTTAGTTTTTTTTTCATTCGTGTGCATATATACATTTATAGTTTGATACTTTATACTCAAATGTGATGAATTATATTCTTACTACATCCTTCTATTTCTTTATTTTGAAATATTTCTTATAAGTGCTTTTACTCATTTATCGTGTATTACTATTTACATGTACTATTGTTCTTGACATAACTTATACTTTCATTTCCATATTTGCATATATTCACACATATTTCTCTCATTAATTTTTTTATGAATTTAACCTAATATTTTTCTAGCATATATTTATGTATTGTTTCATTTTAACTTATATTTGTAGATTTACTAATTTTGCATTTACTGTCTCCTTTATTCAATTTCTTTTATTTCTTCTTTATAATCTTTTAACTTTTATTCTTAATTATATTACCATTTCATTACACATCTTCTTATCCATTTATAATTTCAACATATATTTTTCCATATTAGGAATTTGGATTTCTCTAATTATATACTTATTTAAAAGATAAATTAAATGTGTTTTCTTATTCCATGTATCAATACTTTCTCTTTTGATCTTTTACTTTTTATCTATGGCCTCTCTTTAAAATATATTTATATTCCTTTAATTACTTACATATTTTCTTCCTTACATCATTTATTTTTTCCAATAGTCATTTTACTTTCTATTATATCTCATCAAAATATTTCATCTTATATCTTTAGTTATCAAGTATTTATTCTTATAATTTCATTTATTTTATTTTATTTTATTATTATTCTTATATGTTCATATCATTTTTTTACCTATATTTTAAGTTGTAATTTATGATATCATTTATACATGTTAATTTTATTTACTTAATCAATATAAAATATTTTCTTTATAATTAATCTTACTTATTCCTTATTAGATAAAATCATGTAATTCCTTATATTCCTCTGATTACTTGTTTAGTTAATTTATTTTATTTTTCTTTAACCCTCTTTTTAATCGAAGTTTCTTAATTTATTCATATATTTACATATCTTCATTTCTCATGTAATTAAATTTTTTATTTTGAGTAATACACACATTTGTTTTATCTCTATATAACATTCTTAATTGCTTATATACTTACTTATTTTATAATTCTTTTCTATAATCCACATAATAGGCTTCAAAGTAACTTATACAATAGTTAACAAATTCTTTACAATTAATGCTATACAAATTCAATAATTAAAGTATCATATAACCAATATATCCTCACACTATCATTTTCCATAATTTTAGCCTAACTATTTAAATGCCTTACATCCTCTTTTCTTCTTACACTTAAGTCCATGTACTATTTGTAAATGATTATGTATCAACATAATAACTTAATTTTTCAAATAACCATGCAATATTTCAACATATTTACATTTCAGCTACTTAAAGTTTAGTACACAAAAATACTTATTCTTTTTATCCAATTTCATTTCTATCAATCTACATATAAGAATTTAACTACTAATCAAGTTTTATACATGAATAATTAACTATTTCTTCAAGTACCTTATCAAGCATTATTCAGCTTAAGGGATATTTAGAGCTACATATCTTCTTATCAAGGTTTTCTAATCGTAAACACATAATCTTAGGCTTAAATAACAATACAACACATTGCTTCTATCAAATTAAGTAATTCACAAAAAATCAAAATTTATATATTTACACATATACATAAATCATAGTGTAAGAATACACTTACCTCTTAACAAGCTTTAATCCACATAATATCCCTCTAATTCTCCTTTATCTTCCTTTAATTCCTTTTCTCTATCACTAATTCCTCATGCTCTCTTACTTCCATATTCAATTTCCTCATATAATTCTATAAAAAATGTCATTAATCACATAATCTTAATTAATTTCATAAATATTTACTCATAAAGCTCAAATAACTCATATAATCACTTGGTTTAAGAATTGACTTACCAACCTTAGAGGGGCCTGAAACAATTGATTTCTATCTCCTTTCTTTCTCCAAACATAACCTGTAACACTTAAAAATCACAAGGTTATAAATAGTACTTTTCGAGATGTGAATAGTATTTTTCAAGACCTAAGTCACACTAATGTGACTGAATGAAAGTATTAGTCATAATATAATTTTTGAAACATTTTGGAATGAAAAAGAAGTCATTAAAATGGTTAAAAATAAGATTAAAGTTTTTACAGCAGTGTGTTATAAATAGTGACCTAGTTTTAGCTGAGCCATAAAATATTTCATTTTTGCTCAAATTGACTCGAGATTGATACAACTGATACTCAAATATTCTAAATAGTTTATTGGAATTGGAATTGGCATTTTTGGATGTCAGGAAGTATTTTATAAAAATCAAACAAACATAAAAATAATATTTTTAATTAGTTTTCCTTAGTTTTTTAGCACGAGTTTTTTTAGACCTTTGGGACTCGAATTAAGAGATTTCAAAGGACCCTTTAAAGTGTTAATTGAGGTCTAAAAATAAGAGGAAATATGTTTAAAAAAATGAAGAATTGATGGTTAAATGGTGGCCCTTGGATTGGAAAATGGGAGATTTAGACCATTGGATCACTAAGCCTATGAAAGGTTAAAGATCTTTATCTTTGGTTAAAAAAATGAATAGTTTCATCTTCCTTATTTTCTCTTGTGAGCCGACAGCATCCACCATTAAATCGTTCCTCTTTCTTTCATTTTAACTTTATCAAACCACCTCACAAACACTTTTAATGCATAAGGATCAAGAATGAAAGGATATTTTAAAGAATCAAAGGTTTTAAGCTCTTAATTTAGACTGATTGTTAATTTCTTTGACCTCTTATTTTTTTAAGGTTTTATAGGAGTTATATAAGTGATATATAACGTTAGATTTAGTTTTAGATGTGTTTGTAATTTTATATAGATATTTAAACATTTTATATAATATATTTTGTGAAGAGAAGGAACAAGCAAGAACAAAGAAAAAGAGAAGGCCTAAAAAGGCTCTTAGAAGTATTTTGGCTCATATTATAAGTGTATACAATGATTCATATGTATTGTGTGTGAGTTTTATGAATTAAAGTGTGTATGTATACTTTATTAGTGTGTATTAATGAGAAATGATCTTAGGTATTATATGTGAGTTAATGCATGTGTGAATGACACTTTAAAACAAATAAATGTAATTGTTATGTGAGTTATGCATGGTGGCCAAAATTTAGGCTATTGTGGTATATTTATGTATTGTATAAAAATAAGGCATTCAAGTGACATGATCACAAAATGACTAAATGAATATGAATGACTTAAATTGTGGTCTACAAGACAGTGAATTATGTTAAGTTGAGATAGTACTATATGACAAAAAGGAGAAAATATAAGGTAGCCATAATGTTGTTACATGGCTGAAACATTAATATGGCCTAAAATGAGGACATACAACATTGTGTAATTGAACTATGTGATTTACATAACTAATGATATAAGAGTTGTATAAACTTGACATGTGTCTTGGCTATTAGTATATGGATATAATTAATATATATAATTGGTTGGTTTAAGTTTGTTACCTTGGCCCAAGTAAATGGTATTAGTTGTTGGTGGATATAAGAAGTCAAATGATTTAATTATGTGAGATAATAAACTTATGACATGATAAATAGATTAAAATATCTTGATGCCTACAAATGATGTAAATGCATGAGATGACATGTTACAATGTAATTAAGGAATGAAATAAAGAATGAAATTGGTCTATGTATTCTTGACCAAAATAGGTGCCTATGGGTACTAATAAGCACTAAATGGCTATGAAAGAATCATGTAATATTAAGCTAATGTCATAATGCCTTGTAAATAAAAATGTATTAAAAAATGATGACGATGCTAAAATGTGTGTCCACTATGTAATGAAGAAACATAGGATGTATTAAGCATAAACATGCTAAGGCGAAAATTCCATGTGATATTGTGATAATGTATACAAGTGAGTAAAGTGTATGGTTAAATTATGAGATAACTAAGCCTTTGAATGTAATAAGATATGGTTTTTATATTTTTATAAAAAGGATGGATAATTTTCATAAAGGCTTGGTAATAAATGTGGTTGATGTAAAGTATAAGTAAGTCTTATATTAAAGCATAGAGTTGTATTTAAGATATTGTATGATATAATGTATTGATAGTATGCAAAAATGGGAAAATACATGTGGCATGTCTTTTATGGCCAAATGCCTAGAAGGGGAGAATGAGGTTTGCTTAAATGCTATGATCATAATGTGATTTCATAAGTATGTTGTATGATATAAAGTATTAAAATGCATAGCTATATGCAATTTTTATGAACAACACCAAAAAGACTTGATGGTTATATAGTTTATAAATTTGATTCTTTAAGACATGATAAGTCTCTTATGGCCGAATAGCCTATGTGGATATAACTTATTCTTCTTTGATGATGAGAACATCATGAAGGTTCAATGTATAATGAAGGTGCTCTATGCACCCATAATGTTTGTTAAGGCATTAAAAATGCCAATGGCATGTGTAATACAATCATGAGCTAGAAAGTAATGAAATGTTAAATCTACTTAATTATGTGAAACATAAATAATGATTAATGCCTACATAAGGTAGACAACTTAGATTAGATAGGTTGACTGGTCGACTGGGGACATTAATAACTGCTAGTATTTATGTTCGAACCTCTAAGCCATTGTATTTGCCTTTAAGCTATTATTCTATATCTAACCTTCGGGTTACTATATTAGATCTTTAGATCAAAGTCAAACCTTTATGGTCACCGCTAAGCCGTCAAGTCACCATGAGACCTTTATGGTCACCACTCGACCTTCAAGTCACTATTAAACTTTTATGGACATCGATTCCTATTATCTAGTGTAAAGACTATGTCTCTTGAGTATAGGCAAATTGATTATTAACATAAATAAGATGTGGAATAATTAATAAGTAATATGAGCAAATGAATAATGATATGGAAGAATTGTATAAAACATGTGTTTTCTTTATTATTATGAGACTAAAAATGAATAAATGCCATTGCCATGTAGTGTAACACCCTCTACCCATCTCTATATAAAATAGGCAGAGAGTGTCACTTCCTATTGAGGTCACCCATCTTAGGATTTTCCCAGGGGCCTTTCATTTAACTCCTACTTTTAGATGACTAACTTTGACTTTATACACCCTTTGATCTATTCTGTGCATTTTACATTTACTGCTATCAAATTTTGATCGTAATTTTTCATGTCGGACACTATCAGACATTTTTAGAAAAACGAGTAGCATAACATTGCCCTAGTCTCTAGCCTAAATGAACCTGCAAAGAAAAAACACTTTAAATCATTTCTCCTTCCTTATTGCTCTTCTGGACCCTTTAATACTCTAGAATACACAATTTACACGATCCCACATTCAATTCACATCACACAAATTCACCACTATATTAACAGATATATAAATAACCAAACAACTCCGTATATAAATGCACAGCAGCATACATGTTACATTCTGTAACTTAGTACATATACCAATTCTACTACCCACTAACCTGACATACATGAGTGCAGTTATATACATAAATTGAAGGATAAAATAAAATACCAAAAGTGCCTAGCAACTACACTGATGGAGGTGTCTGATGTTGCTTCACACTCTGTCTGCTGCCTGCGCATCGAAAATCAACACGCTAAATACAAGACTTAGTGGTGGAATATAACAATTATATTATGTCATTTAATGTAGTAAGAGATGAATGACACAACACACCTAATCCTTTTGCCTACTTCTAGGTTCAATTATGTATTTAAATTATGTCACTACTATTTAATTATTCTAGTCATGACTCATGTTTCCATTTTTTACTGTCATTTATAGGCCTACAGATAGGCTACACTTCAAGACACTAGATAGTGGGATCTAAGGTGTGCAGTGGCCCATTGGGGGGCTTAAGTAGCTGCACCTACCTTCTCCAATACTAAGATACGTCCAAAGATTACTCCTAATACCAGACTACCTAAGTGTTGCAGTAATAACACATAAATGGCCATTATAGTGTTATCTAGCCTCACTCCGAACTCACGCACCTCCCAGCTCAAACTGAGTTCTGTACTGTATAATAATCATCATGTCAGCACAGCGGTTGTAATCACCGTACATAACATAGGTTAGTGGGCTCCCGAAGAAACCAGCCACCTAGTAGCTACTTTATCCCTTAGTTAATCGATCAACCCATCTAGTGGGTGTCTAACTAAAGAGCCGTAACCTATTTTAATTGTGTTCAAGCTCTTTTTAATCTCCAATTACCTTTCTAGACTTGACCTAACCAATTAATTATAAAATTGTCATTTTTGCTAAATTTACTATTCATTTGATCAGTTTTTGCAACTGATACTATTCATTTGGTCATTTTCTTATTTTATGCATTCCATTCCTCAACCTAATTAAGGTCTATTCTTATGTCCATTATTTCTAATCCCTTCCATTTCATATGCCCACTATATCATCATTCATTTACTTCGATTTTTAGCCACTTATTAATACTTCCTTAGGTCCCTAAATTAGGCACACAACATAACCTAATTTTGGTCATTTTTCCTCACAATTATGTACCTTATATGCACATGTTTAGTGCTCAATTCACATTAACACATGCAACACACTCACATACACCTATTATGCCACCATTTGGCCATACCCTAGAGCACACACATGCATCCATTATTTCATGCCATTTTATTCTACAAATTGTCTTAATTAAATGCCAACTACATGATTATAAGCACCATTTAATCAAAAGGCCTAAGTATACACCTAAACCCCAAATTCCATAATGTGAATCATGCATAAATGTGCAAATTTAATTATGGCATGACATAATTACAATATTCCACATACCTAGGGTGTATAAGCACCTTTTCTCCACCACTTTGCACTTGTTTTAGAGGATTTCTCTCTCCTCCCTTGTCAACACCTAACATAAACAAAACCCAACTTTAAAAAATCCCCAAAAATCAACTATAGCTCAAATCAAAAATCTGAAATCATAGGCTTAATAAGAATCATCTAAGCTACCTATAACAAAAATTAAAAAAAAAATGAGGTTTAGGCATTTTTACCTCACTTGAGCACTATTCACTCAAGTGTGATTTCTCTCTCCTTTTTGCTCCTTTCTTCAATTTTTTGCAAGATTTAGTATCAAAAATGGGTGGAGGGTTTAATTATTTAATTTTTTTATGAATTTTAGTGGGTATTTAAGAGAGAGAAAGCAA
>CANXYI011094150.1:0-10238 GCA_948208565.1 Hura crepitans
TCAATTAAAATTGAATATCATGTTATTTAGGAACTTACTACACTAAACTAATTAATGGCCTAATTAAGAAAAATTTTATCTCTATTGGATAATGGGGATACCAAGCCAATGAGGCTATTAGAACCATAAAAGTTCCTAAACTAGAGTCAAAGGTTATTATCTGGACCTTAAGGTCATTATTTGGACCCAAAGGTCATTATCTAGACTTGAAGGTCATTAAAAAGATACTGAAGTGTCCTAGCAGCTGTTATGCCCCTAGTTGACTAATCAACATATCTAATTTAGGTTGTTAACTAGCATGTTTTCTTGATTAATTAATTTAAATATCTTAATTAAGTTGAACGTGGTGATTAGGCCAACATATTGAGAAACTATGTTTATTATTATCATTTTAAATATGCCAAACCTCATACCATATACATAGAAACTCAAATCCATTAATCAAGTGATATCAATAATACTCAAGCCCATATATAACCTCTCTATTATATCATAAACATAATAGGTATGATTTCCATCAAGAAAGGACAAATTATGCCTTAGTCAAAATGATGTGTCAAAAAGTTTTATACATAAAAACCCATATATTTGGCATGTATAAATCAACAAAACACCTTAATCAAACTCAGAGGTTATTAAGCCACAACATGTATGCAAACACACAACATACTCCTTTAGCATTCTCACATATGTTATTCATCAACTCATATAAACACAGATGATAGCATGTATACATACATGCTACATATATGCATCACACCATATACATTTCTTGCTCCTTTACCATTCGACCAATTGTCTTCATTATGCCTTTATGTGTATTCATCCACATTCACATATTAATAACTATGCATAAAATCATATGTCATTATCACATGTGTCAATAACTCAATATACATATGTAAAACTCAACTCACATGTACACACATTGTTAACATAGGTCATTTGACCATACTACCCTCATCCAACAACATACATATTAATACACTTAAATTATAATGCACATAGTAATTAATCCTTTTATTAATATGACAAAGCAATATTACAAATTTATTGTGACACCCTCTTACCAGATTCCTAAAGAAACCCGACAGGTGATGCACTTCTCAATAGGTCACCCATCCTAAGATTGCTTTAGAGGTAAACTCCTTAACACTTATGGACTATTCTAAAACTCTATTAGATATTACTTAGATGTCTAGTCTAACCATTAATCATGTTTGTACATGGTATGATAGGCTCAAAAAAAGCATTCATAAACACTTTCCAAGTCATAGAAAATTAGGTAGCATAATGGCTACCCAAGGGACATACCAAAATTTTTTTCACTTGTTAAAAGCACTTCTACAGGCATATAATCTATAAACCTCTATGTGGACCCTTCTACTCCCCCAGTCAATATCAGTACACATCAAACACATATCAGAAACATACACATAGGGCCTTAGGCCCATAATTATCAAATCCACACACAAACCAAACAAACAGCACACCTATTTATATACATCATATTTATGTTTTATTTATAGACCTAATAGCTTTTAAGCATGCTAACCCAAAGCTATAGAAGTTTACATAGGTGCCACTACTAGAAAGAAAATAACTTTTTTTACCCTTTAACTCTTGTGTGGCTATATTGAATGATCACCGAGGTTGGCTTGCTTATCTTTGTTACTTGTGAACCACAACACGAGCACGTTGAGTATAAAGCTCAATAGTGAATTTAAACCATTTAAAACATGTATTTAACACACACATGCAAGCATAATTAATGGTCTAGGTTTAGTGTGTGAACAACATGCCAAATTATTGATGCCATTCAGATGATATGTCATATTTTCTTTAAAATTACCAAAATGCCACTAAGTCGTACTTATTAAAATTACTATTAGAAATCAGCATTAATTAATTTAAATTTACATTTTTTCTCTATTTTAAGTTTATTTCATAGGCCTGACTAGATAGATGACACTTACAAACATTAGACCAAGAGGGAACTAAAAAATATGCAATGGCCCACATTTTAGACATTGACCGCTGCATTGGCTTGGTATGGCTTATATGGATCAGTTCATAAGAACCTCCCAAGGGCATTGATTGTATCAAAAACTTCCTTCGAGTCTACCTAGTAGACTATTGCAGTGGCTTTTATATGGACCTTCGCCACTTCACTAGCATAGTTTAATATATAGTCAATAAAAAAGAGTGTCCACCCTATAGACTAGTGTTATGGCTCAATTACAAACCTCAGCTGCTACATCGGCCCAGTCTAATAAATAGACAGTCTAGCAGCTGCGAATCCCTAAGTTGACTAGTCAACCCATCTAATGGGTGTCTAACTAATCGGCCATCTGACTCCATTTTAAGTTTATTTCTTTACTCATCATCTTTTTATAAAATTATATGTAGAAAGATAGATAACATTTTTATCAAATAGTCAATTTTTGACTTGGGCAGTTACAAATCATTTTTAGCCTTATTGGGCAATTATGGGCAAAATTTTCCATCACATTTTAATTCATTTCTAAGGGCATAAATGAAAGCATATTAAGCTAAGCCTAGCCCATTGTTTTTGCTCAATTATTTACATGATAGGTGGCTATTTTAATTATAGTCCTAAAATCATTTTTAACGGGACAATTATAAGTCATTTTGCCTATTTACGATGGCTATTTTAGGTTCATTTTAGGTCCTTCTTCAGTGCCAATTACACTGATAGTCATGTATTTCCATAGGCCTAAAGCCAAGCTCATATAAGTACATCAAATTGCCACACAAATGGCTTTCATGCCAACTTACATAAATATTACAAGTCACTTTAGGGTTCCAATTTCATGCCTAAAACTAGTTTATTTCAAAAGTAATTTTTCATGCCATTTTAAGCAAATTTCAAGTTTACTTTTCAACCTTTTTCTATCCATTAAAAGTGTCTCATATGTTATTCATTTCATGCCATACTAAGCATACACATCAACCTAAATCATGCCATATACATAGTGCCACATTCATGCCATAAATGTCATGCCATTAGACACATAAGTGCTAGCAAGGCCATACATCATTTTTATGATAATTTACCTTACAAAGCTCTTGGCCACAAGCCTCAATTTGCCTTACAAATGCTTTCAATCACATTCAAGCATAATTTGTACACTCAGACATCACACAAATATGCCTACACACATTTTATGCCTTTGCCATACAAACTAAGCCAACTCACACATATAGTCATGCCTCAACCACATTACACACACAAATAAGTTTAATTGATCAATCTCTTTGCCTACACCTCACATGCCATTAATAGCAAACCTTATACCATACCATATGCTATATACTCATGCCATGTACTTAACATACTTACTAAGGAACCTTTTGGCCAAAAGGAAACACTCACCAAAACTTACAATTCACACCACTTAATGTAACAACTTAAAAATCTCGACTCTCATGAATAGTACATCCCAAAATAAATGTGCTTCTCAAAAATTGAGTTAGACTAAGTGTACTGAAAGGGAGTACTAATTACAAGAGAATTTTAGGCAAAGTTTAAAACCAATCTGAAGTCATTCGGATGGTTAAAAATGCTAATTAAGATTTTACGACAGTGTCCTATGAATAATGCAGTACGCAAAGTTGAACTGTAAAATAAATAAATAAATCTTATGAAAATAAGTCTATGAGTGAATAAGTGCATTTATGACCTGAAAAACATACATGCCATTATTCCATGCATGTATGATTATTGTATTATAACTTACATACTATTATGATGATGTTATGACATATGTTGTGCTTTATAGCCTATAAATGATTATTACATGATTTTTTATGATATTTGACATGCTTGATATCTAAAGACATGACTATTGCATGAAATGTGCATGTTTACATATAAGACACCAAAATTGCATGTTTGTGATATTAAATCTAAAAATGGGTTGTGTGTACATATGGCATGTTAAAACTAACATTTTTACAATTGAAAGTTATTACACCACTAAGCAAAAGCTTAGCATATTGCTTTTTTGTGATGTGTAAGTAACAAGGTAGCATATTAGAGCCAAAGCTTCTACATATTAGGAGACATGAAGATAACCCTTATGTGGGTATTTTTGTACTTTTTGTAATAGTGATGTGATGTAAATGTAATGGGATAATTTTTAGTGTGCTTTTGTGATCTTAGAGGGATTAGATTTAATTTGCATTTTGTAGCGGGGTTTTTTGTACTCAAATAATGTAACTATGGATTTTGCTTTTTTGCTTGTCATATGTTTATGTGTTGATTAATGAGTTTGCATGTAAGAATGTTAGTTGTAGAGAGCTTGAGGCTCATTGTATTTTCTATTGTGTTTAGAGAGTCAAGAGGACCCATTGAGTTGCAAATGAGATTATTAATGTTATAAAAGTGTTTTGAAGCAAGTAAAAATTTGGGAAAGTTTCTCGATATAGTCATTATGCTATCGAATTTTTGACATGATAACCCTAATGTTTACCTCGATATGCATGCTAAAGGGTTTTTAATGTTTTATTTCATATTTGAGTTAAGGAATGTTTTTCTATAAAAAATTTTTAATTTTAAAGTAATTTTCGATGACAAAATTAGATATCATTTTGAATGCTCACGTCTCTTATTCGGGTCTGGTGAACGAATCGAGCAAATTTAAAGTGATTTTGGATAACAAAACTGGATATCATTTTGTATGTGCATGTCTCCCATTTGGGTCCAGTGTATGGATCGGGTGGAGGGCACCACACTTAGTGGTATCAAAGTATTCGATTAGGCTTCCTTTAAACCTATGTGTTACACAATTGCACTTTAGGGTCTTAGTACATTTACATCAAATACTATTACATCTATGGCTCATAATCTATTTCTCTTACTTATAGGTAGGGGATATGAGTAGTAGTGCTATGCCTAGTAAGGAAGAAGGGGTAGAAAGTCATGCTCCTTCTACCTTAGGACAAAAGGAGGCATATCTCAAATATATGACTCCCAGTGTTACTAGACATGATGTTTCTAGATAGCAAGGTCCACTTACTTTGTTGGAAATAATGCTAGATTCTATTAGGTAAGCAATAATGGTTGTTGCGGATATTATGGCTACTATTACTACAGTTGCTAATGCACAACCTATTCCACCTCCAGTGCCATAAGAATAGTTGGCATTCCAGAGGACTTATATAGAGAGGCTAATCAAGAATGGTGCTGAATTCTTTAAGAGGGAAGAGTTAGACGAGTCTAGTAGAGCTGAATACTAGTTAGACCAGATGATCCATATTATGCAGTAGTTACAATGCCCATAAAATGAGTATTTTGCATATGCC
Organism: Hura crepitans; assembly: GCA_948208565.1. Lineage (NCBI taxonomy): Eukaryota > Viridiplantae > Streptophyta > Magnoliopsida > Malpighiales > Euphorbiaceae > Hura > Hura crepitans. The sequence continues at coordinate 5,329 of CANXYI011094150.1, forward strand.
ACCTCAATGTTGTCTGAAGGAGCATTGAAATGGTGGGAAGTAATCATAGAGCAAAAGACAGCTGCAGATATCACATGAGATTTCTTTTTAAAGGAATTCAAGGAAAAGTATGTCACTGAGCACTACTTGAACTAGAAATACTAGGAATTTATAGATTTTAAGCAAAGACATAAAATAATCTCTAAATGTGAGAAGGAATTTGCTAACCTAAGCTAGTATGCAAAGGTAGTGATAGCAATAGAAGAACACCGCTGTGAAAAGTTTGAGAAGGGGTTAAACTTAGATGTCATGTAACAGGTTGCTCCTATGAAGATTCGAGACTTTTCAGCCTTAGTAATAGCCTATCACACTATAGAAATGGTGAATGAGTTGAAAAGAAGTGAGAAAGCTTCAAGAAGAGATCTTTTTAGCATAGGCAAGGGAGTTTTAGTTATGTATCTAATAAGAAGCATAAGAGTGGTCAATCCAGACATTATCAAGGCAAGTAGTCAAAAAGATCATAGAGGTCGGGTTAAGGTTCTAGAACATAGACCCGAGTACAGACTCAGACTTTGGGCACTCTTAGATCTATTGTAGGTAGTGCCTTGACACCTGCTTGTGAGACCTACCATAGAAGACATATAGAGGTATGTTGGAGACTCATATCAAGACCTTATTTGGGTTGTGGCTCCAAAAATCATTTTTTGAAAGATTACTTGGTGAAAGCTTATATTCCTTCGCAAAAGTAGGACAAGAGATATACAAAAAGCAAAGCTAAGGCCAGTCAAAAAGATAAGATAGAGAGTAAAGCTCCAATGAGGCAATAAGCCATAAGAGCTAGAGAAGAGGTAAAGGCTACTGATATTATAGCTGGTATATTTCATATCTTTGATTTACCTTTTTTGGCACTGATAGACCTTAGGTCCACACATTCTTAGATCTGCACTACATAGGTTTTAGATCAAGGTTTAGAACTAGATGATCTTGGCTTTGACATGATGGTTAGCAATCTAATAGGACATGTTATAGTAAGTAAGGTATATAGAGGCTATCCATTGTTCATACAAGTATAAATCTTCTTTATAGATCTCATTAAATTATTGTTCCATGAGTTTTATCTTATCTTAAGCATGGATTTATTGTCTAAGTATCATGCCATGATGGATTACAAGAAGAAAAGGATCACATTACAAGCTAGTAATGGGTCAAAAGTGATAGTGTTGGGTGAAAGATTAGATTGAATGACTAATGTAGTATCAACAATTATTGCTAGAAGGATGACGCAAAAGGGTTGTGAAGCCTATCTTGCTTATGTGGTTGACACCACAACGGAAACAATAAAAGTTAGTCAAATTCCTATTGTAATTGAGTTTGAGGATGTTTTCCTAGATGAGTTAGCCAGTTTGCCACTAGAACGAGAGTTAGAATTTAAGATTAAGGTGATGCCAAGCACAACACTAGTTTCTATAGCTCTGTATGGAATGGCTCTTATGAAGTTAAAAGAATTTAAGATTTAGTTGCAAGAGCTTCTCAATAAGGGTTTCATTAGATCGAGTGTTTTGTCATGGGGTGCACCGATTCTATTTGTTAAGAAGAAGGATGGTTTTTTGAGACTTTATGTGGATTATAAATTGTTGAACAAAGTCACCATCAAGAACAAGTATCCCTTACCACGGATCAATGATCTTTTTGATTAACTTAGAGGGCTAAGTGTTTTCTCTAAGATTGATCTTAGATCTAGGTATTATCAGTTGAGAGTAAAAGAGGCAGACATACACAAGATGACTTTTAAGACTAGATATGGTCACTATGAGTTCGTAGTGATGCCTTTCAGGTTAATTAATGCACCAGTGACATTCATGGACCTCATGAATAGGATTTTTAGGCCATTTCTAGATCAATTTGTGGTGGTCTTCATAGACAACATTCTTGTGGATTCTAAAAATCAAGAAGAGCATAAGAAGCATCTACGGATGGCATTAAACATTTTGAGGGATGAAAAACTTTATGCAAAGCTTAGCAAGTGTGAGTTTTGGCTATAAAAAGTAACATTTTTAGGGCATATAGCATCGGCGAAAGGTATAAGGGTTGATCCTAGTAAGATTCAGGCAATAATGGACTAGAAACCACCAAGGAACATGATTGAGACCATGAGTTTTGTAGGGTTAGCTGGCTATTACAAAAGGTTTGTTAAAGGGTTTTCCATGGTTGTAGCCCCAATGACACGTCTTTTGAGGAAAGATGTGATATTTGAGTGGGATAGCAAGTGTCAAGAGAGTTTTGACAAGCTCCAAAGTAAGTTAACAAAGGCTCTGATTTTAGTTCAGCTAGTGTTAGGGAAAGAGTTAACCATATATAGTGATGCTTTATTGAATGGGTTGGGATGTGTACTCATGTAAGATGTAAGGTTGTTGCCTATGCTTCTCAACAGTTAAAACCCCATGAGAAAAACTGCCTAACAGATGACTTAAAGCTCACAACCATTGCAGGTTTAAAGAGAAAAGATATCGAATATAACGTTGGCAATAAAGTTTTTCTTAAAGTATCTCTATGGAAAAAGGTGTTGAGGTTTGGTAAGAAAGGGAAGTTGAGTCTGAGGTTCATTAGACCATATGAGATCATAAAATGTATGGGTCTATTAGCCTATAGACTAACTTTACCTCTAGAGTTGCAATGGATTCATGATGTGTTCTATGTTTCAATGCTAAGAAGATATAGATTTGACCCTTCACATGTTTTGATAGCTGATGAAATGGAGATAAGGCCAAACTTATCGTATGAAGAAGAACTTATTGGTATCCTAGCCAGAGAGGTCAAGGAATTATGGAATAAGACTGTGCCGTTAGTGAAAGTCTTATAGTGACATCATGGTATAGAAGAGGCTACGTAGGAAAGCGAAGCTCAAATGCTAGAATAATACCCATATTTGTTTAAGCTGGGTATGTCAAGGATGACATCTTTTTTCTAAGAGGGGAAGAAATGTAATGACCCAAAAATCCTGACTCTTGTGAATAGTACTTCCTGGGATGAATAATGCTTCCTAAAACTAGAGTCATACTAAGCATACCGACAGAAAGTATTAATTACAAGAGAAATTTGGACAAAGTTTGAAGCCAACCCAAAGTCGTTGGAATGTTAAAAATGCTAATTAATATTTTATGGTAGTGTCTTATGAATAATGCTGTAGGCAAAGCTGAATTGTAAAATAAATAAAAATTTGCTCAAAATAATCCAAAAATATTACAACCTAAAACTCAAATATTCCAAATAGTCCAATGGCTTTGTAATCAAAAATTTTTGAGCTCGAGAACTACTTTTACCCAATTTTTAGGGCATAAAATATATTAATTTTTAAATTATTGTTGGAATTTGGGCTTGAGATATTGGAAGGATTTAAGGATTGGTTTAATGGAATTTTAGGGATAGAAATGGGGAAAAACTTACTTTCCTATCGATTATAATAATTTTTCAAAAGAATGAAAAATTCATTTTTGAAAAATTATAAATAGGGGAGGAAAATGAATTTCCCTTCACTTCTATCCCCTCATACAAATTCTCTCCACCCAATTCCCTTGAAAAAATTATAAGCCCTCTCCCTCACTCTCTCCCTTTGATTTCTTTCTCTTCGACTCGACCCACTCTGTAAGCCTATACTCAAATCAAAAGGCATCCTGAGACGAGTCCATTGACACTAAAATCTTTAGGAACATCAGAGTATTTCGAGAGAAAAATCAAGAAGAATCCTGAGGTGAATAGTAACCTCTCGACCCTCGAGTTTTTCTTTTTCGCAAATTTTATTTTTCACGAGTTCCTTGGGTGTTGTAGAGCATATATATAGGCTTGGAATATTTTTATGATGTTTATATTATTTTATGTTAATTTTTGATTTTTTTACCCTTTTGTATTAATAGGCAAAATGACAACCTAAGCCTCTTGAGGCAATGAGAAGGCCTAAACTAACTTCAAGTGTCCCATACGACCTTATTTAGTATGTGTAATGACCTTAATTTGTGGAAAATTTGCATTTAATGTATTATGTGCAATATGTCCATAATAGTAATAAATGGTATTAAATGCCTAAAAATGCAATAAAAGTTATAATTGCAATTTATGATGAATGGAATGATAAATGCATGATATGTCATAGTTTAGTGTGGATATAAGTGATGAGATTGCAAGAATGTTGATTTTAAAGCTTATAAATGCATTATACGGGTTGAAACCGAGTATGTCATGAGTGCAAGTCGTAAGCATAGAAATGCATGCATATGGTTATTGTATGATTCAAACATGTATAATGGATGTAATGTATGATAGAATGCCATGAAATGACTTGATATAAAAATGTGCGATATTATGCCTACTTGAATCGATAAGTGTGCTATTGTCCGTGCTCATTTTCTTATTGATTAGAAAGTATCGTATGTGCATGAATGTGATGTGCCAGTATGCTCAAGATGGGTTTTTGAGATATAATGTTTATATATGTGTTATAAATGCATGGCAAGACAATGTATGACCATTTGAATGCCAATATTGGAAAATGCCATAAAATGATTGTTTGAGTTGATGTTGGTGTTTTTATGTGACATATTGATATGTTGTTGTGTTTTAATGCCATTGCACCTCAAAAATGAATACTACGAGTGTAATGGACATCAATAGGCCTAAGTTGGCTTAGTGTGTATGTGTCGGCCATGCAAAGGTGCAATGAGGCCAATGGTGTTTTTAATTAATATTATATTATAAAAAGGTGAAATTGGTTAATTTGACATATAATAATATGTTTAATAATGCCTATATAGTTAGATAACCTAATGTAGATAGGTTGACCGATCGACTAGGATTTGTAATGGCTGCTAGCATACCTTCGGGTGTGAGACCTGTGGATTATTGATTTATATGCTGATGAGCATGAGAGCCTTCAAGCC
>CANXYI011094227.1:0-15095 GCA_948208565.1 Hura crepitans
ACAATTATTGTTCCATTCACATGGTTAGTCCTTCCGCAGCAGCTTGAATATAGGTTCATAGATGGATGTCAGGTTGGTTATAAATATGCTGATATACTGTAGTTTTCCTAAGAATCCTCTTACCTTTTTTTTCTATTGAGGGGCAAGCACCTCTAGGATTGCTTTTACCTTATCAGGATCTACTTTGATACTATTCTCACTAACCTTAAATCCTAACAACTTCCTTGATGTTACTCAGAAGACGCACTTCTTAGGGTTAAGTCTAATGTTGAATTGATCTAACCTTTAGAAGAACTTTTCTAGTGCCTCAAAATGTCCTTCCTTTTTGTGGATTTAACCACATGTCATCTATATAGACTTCTACCTCCTTATGCACCATGTCATGAAAGAGTTTAGTGGCTATTCTTTGGTACTTTGCTCCTGTATTTTTCAATCCAAAAGGGCATTATCTTGTAGCAATAACTTCCCCATTCTATTATAAATGCTATTTTACACTTTTCTATCACTTTCATGAGGATTTGGTTACATCCTAAGAATCCATCAATAAAAGAGTGTATGGCTACCATGTCTGCACTATCCATCAATACATCAATATGAGGTAAAGGGAAGTCATCTTTAGGGCACGCCTTATTCAAGTCTCAGTAATTAACACACATCTTAACCCTTCTGTCCTTCTTTGGTACATAAATGATGTTGGCTAACCAGGTAGAGAAGACTATTTCCTCAATAAACTTAGCTTCCAATAGCTTAATGACTTTTTCTTTGACCTTCTCAACCCATTCTGGTCTCATCCTTTTGAGCTTTTAGCAGACTAGTGTAATGTGATCATATATTGGAATTGCATGTTTAGCCACTTCTCAATCAATGCTAGGCATGTCTTAATAATTCCAAGCAAATATTTTTTTCTTATTTTTTCAACAATCTCTCGAATTTTTCTCTTTCCTTGGCAGTAGTATCATAGGTAATTAATATATTTTTAGGATTTTCATTTATACTAAGATTAAATGGGTTAGTTTTAATGCAGTTAATGTCAAAAATGCTTATGTAATAATCATTTGAATCCATGCTTCCATCAGGAAAAACATCACACAAATAAGGAAACTCATTGTTCATTTTATTAGTAAGACAATTATTCACCTCAAAGAAGTCAGACAGATATAATTCATCACTATCTAAGTCAAGTATATCTTCAACTACAGTTAGGTAGATCTCTCTAATGGCTGCGACGGTTAGAAATATCTCCTCTACCTATTTAGCCTTCTTCAGATTGCCTGATTCCCAATCTATGACATCTGCAAAGATTTCAAATCTAGGCTTGTAGTAACCCATCACCACTATCGGTTCTGGAGTCCTATCATACTTTGTCTTCCTTTGCTTTACAAAATAATCATTCAGGCTATTTCCTTTCTACTTTAGGTTGCCTTCTAGACTTGGGTCTTATCCTAACCCTTTAGTGTCATTCTGACTTTTAATCTCTAATGGCTCTATTATTCCCTGAAGGTTTTTGCCTAAACTAGCTCCTAAGAAAAAGTTTATTTTTTTTTATTATTTTGGACACTGTGAGGTCCATCTAATCCTCATATATGCTAGTGACATAAAACCCATTGAATGGCTAGTTTGCAATTGCCAGCATAGATACTGCATGATCCATTTCAGCCTTAACCATGATTATGCTATCTTCATAAAGAAATTTGATCATTTGATGTAAAATAAAAGGGACTCTTTTAAGTTTGTATCACTAAGGACTTTCAAGTAAAACTGAGAATGTGGCTAAATTTTTAATGATTGTGAACTTGACTTCATTAATAATAGGCCCCACTTAAACCCTAGTAGTGAAAGATTATTCAGCCTGTCTTTTTATGTCATCATAAGCTTTAATAGTGATGACGAAAGGCATTAAATCTTCTTTTTTAATACCCAAGCCTACCAAGATCTTGACTGGGCACACATATAGTGATGAGCCATCGTCTACCATAGTGCACCCTATCTTTTTCCCATTTAGTTTACCCTTAATGAAGAGGGGTCGATTGTGTTCTCTTCTTTCTATGAGTAGGTCTTCATCTGAAAAGGTAATAAGTCCAGTCTTTCTAGTGTTCATGACTTGGACTAGTTCTTTAGGGGTGGTAGTGGCAGACACTGAAAATTACCATAGGGCTTTGATAGCTTTTTGCTTGTGGGCTTGAGAGGACATTAACAAATCCTAGATGTTGATGTGGGCTTGTGATTTTTTTAGTTGCTTGAGTACCTTATCATTTTCATCTTCCCTAACTTCAGTTTCTTTTTTAGGGAGGATCCAATCATTTTTATTAACTTACTCTACCATTTCTCCCTCAACCTTAACCTGTTCTCTCTTACCCTCTTTAGGATCCTTGTCAGAAGATCTATCTCAAAAGTTCTTGCTCTTCCTAAGCTCTTTTTCACTCTCACTTTCCCAAAAGCCAGTTATGAAGATGGCCTTGTTGCCTTCACCCCTTACGTACCTTATGTTCAGATCTATAGATGTCTGTTAGCATGTATTATTCGGGTAGTTCTGACTTACATGAGTTTTGATATTTAGGAAGTGGGTTTGAGTTAGCCTCTGGATTAAATATCTACTTGGTGTCAATAAGGTATTGTGTGACTTTTCTGAGAAGCTTGTAGTTATCAATAAGGTGGCATATTCTTTGATGATAGGTGTAGTACTAGTTATGCCTATGATTAGGAGGTAATGTATTATTTTATGGTTGAGGTGGCAAAGGCTATAGTTTTCTTTCTTTTACTAGTTTTTTCAGATACCATGATAAGGATTTCCCCATATTAGAGTAGTGCTTACCTTGTACAGTATTCACATCTGCTGTCTCAGTGGTACCTCCAACATTATTCCTTGAATAGCTCATATTGCCTGATCTTTTGAATCTTTTATTTTGATAAGCGGCTTTTAGATTGATAACAATATCTTTTGGCTGATCCTAAGTAGTGATACCTTTGGCTATGAATCTGTTATTCATGTGACTATTGGTATTCTGAATGAACATCTTTATTTGATTGATGTCATCGAGCTTGTTTATCATCTTCAACACTTTAGCCCTCCACCTTTTAAGATAATATGAGAAGGTTTCATTAGGCTTTTGTCTCACTAGTTCAAAGTCCTTTAATGTCACCTCGATGCTAGCATTATTAGAATACTACTTACTGAATGCCCTTACTAGTTCACCCTAATCTTTCTCGACCAATGATACCAATCCAAGGCTTGGCTAGTAAAGGGCATGTTGAATAGGCTTACAATCTAATCATCTAATTATAGGCTTAATTAAACCCAAGTAATCTCTCATATTTAAAGCGCATGCAAAGACAATGGCTTATAATATTTAAATCTTATTTGAGGTGAAATGAGGTTGAGCCCATTCTAGAAAAAAGGCATAATGGGCTTAGCCCCACTTTAAATAAGGTTAAATGTAATAGGCCTTTATAGTAATTAGAATGCAAGCAAACACTTAGGGTCATATAACTTAGGAGAAGTTGCTAAACTTAACTATATGGGCTCATGGTTTAATCAAAAATATTTTCATGGCTCTTATAAGCGAGGGTCCCTCCTAACAGGTTTTTCTAATCAGGGATAATAACGACCGATTAGTTCACCATTTCATATACTTAAAGGTACGAGGCTTATGAGTGATGGATATATGAGCAATTCCCTATTCTTGAATGAAAAATGGGTATATGTTTTGCAATAATATCCAAGCTAAAAAAGGACACAGAGTATATAGGATGCAATATATGGAACTAATAAAGGCATATTATTTAGGCACTTTTGAATTCAATTCTTAGTCCCCAGTGGAGTCACCACTGTAGATTTAAGAGATGTTATCGAGGACAAGGTGGTTAGTGTTTGGAATCGCTACCTGGCTCTACACCAGGACCACTAATCTTTTACCTAGAAAAGGCTTGAAATCAAAGTTTATTTATGCCATAATAATATACCTTCCTTTATATTCTAACATTTATCAATCTCGTATTATGCAAGCAATCATTTAATAAAAGCATTCATGTTACCTTTTCATTTAGAAAAAGAAATTTTGCAGCATTCAGAGTATACAACAAGAATGCTTATACATTAAGCATTCACAAATTGGGTTATTCGTTAATGGTTGTTTGGCCTAACAACTACCTATAATTCAATAAGAATTGGTGGTAATTTCCTAACTCCCATCTTTAGGAGATTGGCATTTGTTAGAATACATTTTTATATGACTTTTATTAAGAAAAAATCAAAACAATTTTATTAAGAAAACACTAATTAATAATGTAAAAAATCATTAATGTGAAGTTAGGTCTTTTGGCATGTAAAATAAGTAGTTTTATCTACCTATTACATCCTAAAATAACCAAAGGAAATAAGGATTATAAAACTAAATAAACAAATAAAGAACAAACTGTTTAGTCTTATCTCTATGTCATCAAATTCATGCTGACGTAATAGGGCCTCTGGTCTATATCCATAAGGATTACAACATGTCATGAGAGCAATGTCTATCTGGACCTCATATCGAGCAAGAATGGTCTTTTACACAACTCAAAGGAGAATGATTATTAATACAAACAAAGGTCCTTTGGGACCTAATAATAACCACACTGAATAGAATGACATCATTCATATATAAGCACATATATTCATGAAACATGCATGTATAAAGGCTATAACTATAGAAATGACAAACTAATCATGCAAGGGAGAAATACACATATATCATAACAATATTCTTGAGATATGAATTTTAAAACATATGTTTGTGTGGACTATACTCCTAGTGATAGGGAGTCTATATAGACTGACAAGAAGTACACTCATTTATAAAACATATATATCCGTGTAGACTATGCTTTTCGTGAAAGGTAGTCTGTGTGAACCACACATTAATTCTAAGACATTAACAACATACGTTATAAGAAGCAGAATAGTCATACAATATGGTAATAACATTGAGGCATGTCAATAAAGTAAAATAAATACATTAAAACATAACATACATAACAATAAAAAGACTGTTATCGAATAATAGTCCACATAATATCAAATCATGCACATATTCAATTATTAAATTTTTGCAAACCTTAGCATGTGTTAAGATAAGTTCGTATGATTAAAGTATTAATTTCAGAATGATTACATCATTTTAATGGATATAAATAACATAAGCCTCATATCTTACCTTATAAATAAGCTTTAAGCAATAATGCAAAGATAGGGTTTTAGAAAGAACAATTATTTTTTCTAGTTTAGGTTAAGGTTTAGTAGATCGATTCCTACTTTGGAGTCAGTGCCTAGACTCTCAGAATAATAGCTGAAGAGTTCTTTAATTTTCCTTCAATTCTCACCCAAGAGAGGGTATTTATAGGTTTAGTAGGTGACTTTCCCATCCAGAAGAGGTAAAGTCATGATGGGATTAAAAAATAGAATCCAGATAGGAAGTTCATACTTTTGAAAGCTTTTCGATGATAGGTCTGTGCGAAACATGGTCACTAAGTCCGTGCAGACTTAGGTCGTAGGTTTACTCTAATGGTTTATGGGCTTTGGGCCAAGTCTATGTTAGTCTGTGTAGCTGTGGCTTTAGTTTATCTTAGCGGACCATAGGCCATGGGTTAGGTTAGATCTTGGTAGGTTGATATAGACCCCAAAGTATAAAGTCCAGGTTGACTGGTACCATAATAGTCCATACGGACTAAGGTTTTAGGTTGCTTGCTTTATTGCTTGAGCCTATCTTTGGTTATTATCATAGGCTTAAAAGGTATGGCATCTACAATTTTATATTATCACAATGGGGGTTATGCCACTATACCTATAATAAAATCATGTTGTTCAATAGGGCATATAGTTGTACAGTACCATAATAGGGCTTACATGGCTATATCCTTAATAAAATATATATTAGAGATGTAATACTACTAATAGACCCTATTGGCATGCCAACTTATCCGAATGCTATTCTTTAGTTTAAGTATACACTAGTATTTTAATTTGCAATCATATATCAAGAGAAGATTTACTCCTCATTATGTAACTCATGTATTCTCCATGTCAAGCTCATAATTTAGAGTTATAGTGTCATAATCATGCCATTCATGTAGCAAATCATCATATATGTATCAACAAATGTAACTCATCAATTTCAAGTCATTTTCAATAGAACATCATGTTTATATAATCTTATTGTCTAGACTATCATTCCACATCATATGATTCATTTGTTCATGTTATTACATATAAGCAATGTAATCTCATAATCAAATCACAATATACCATGTATGCTAACTCACATTTAATAAAAATAACTCTTTACATTTAAAAGTTCACTTGGTGCATAATAACCCCATTAATGCGTGCATAATTCCACAATATTATTAGCTTACCTTATTATGCTCAACATATGCTTTATGTGGTCATTATGCTTATTCAAATCTAACTTAATTCAAAATCTATGTAAATCATGCCATCCTCAATATTTAAAAAGCATGTTAATTCATGTATCATTTACAATTAACTTTGCTATTCTAAAGGGTTTATAGCCATAAGGTCCCATTTGAATAGTAACCTCAATAGGGGTCATGGTTGTAAGGCTTGAATTTTTTAGAGATTGATTATCACTTTCTTGAGGTGTTAGGGGTGTGACCAGGAAGGGTCATGGCTGTGAGCCCTTCAAACTAATGAATTTTTCTTATGAATTTCATTGAGTTTTAGTAGCAAAAACACTAATTTTTCAACACAAATCATGCCAAAAATGCATTAATTTGTATATAATACATAAATTTTTCAATAAACAAACCCAATCAATTGCAGCATAAATATTCAAATAACATCAAAATTAACAAAAAGCCCTAATTTTCCACTGAATAACCTAAATCTTCAAACTTATGTAGAAATTAGAGGGGAAATTCAAATTTCATTTTTGTATATATTATTTTCAACTAAATTACTCATGTTTCTAAGCCTCAATTATAGCTTTCCCATTTGTTTTTCTCCTAGCTTATTCCTTTTCTTCTTTTTTAATTCAATGGAAAGCTATAATAAAAACACATCAGAGCATAATTAACACACATAGAATGCAAAAAATCAAAAGAGAAATCATTATATGATACTTTGAATTGATTTAACTTGGTGTTTGTGTGTGTATTCCTTAATTCTTAATGTATGTGACTTGAGATTACAGTAAAAGAAGAAAGAACATTTTTTTTCCTTTCTCTAACTATGCAAAAATTCTAGCTTATATATACCTTGGATGGATGGCTTTGATTGGTTCCTTTAAATTCCATCTAATCACTCACAAGTTCCAAAGGAATAATATCACCTTTGGTCCTTCTATCATATTTTATATTCTTTTTTTATCACTAATACGTGTATAAATTTCACTTTTAATTATTTTAAAAATTGTATTTTCTTCTTATTAAATTTTATTTTCATTATATTTATTATCTCCATTAGATTAAATTTTTATTTGAGTAGTTTATGGTGCATTACAAGATTATCGATTGAGGTCTATTTTGAGAATGGTATTTGTAAAAGAGAAATTTGAAACTATTGATATGATTTTAAAATTGATATTTATGAGAAAGGAAGATGAAGTGCTTAAAGTTTCAAGTTAGGCACTTAAAAACAAAAAAGCATTATGATCAATTAAAATATTCTCCAACAGTAAATTTTAAGGAAGCAGTTTTTACACAAATGCAATCAATAATCTTGTGAGGTATACATTTAAAAATTATATTCAATTTAGATATTATTTTTCAAGGTTTATATTTTGATGCTCTTTTAAGATGGCTGATGTTGATAATATTATTGATTTGCCTTTTGCATTTGGTAAAAAGATATTATGCCTATGAAAGAAAAGTTCAAGAAATTAAATTAAATTAAATAATGTTTGCTTTAAGTTCATGTCCATGTGTGTGTGTGTGTGTGTGTGTGTGTGCGTGTGTGTGTGTGTGTGTGTGTATGTGTGTGTGTATCTTTCATCTTATAGTTAAAACAAAACATTAATTTGTGTTTTTAACATGTTAGTGTTCATGATGACAATACAAAAAAGAAAAGGTAAAAAATAAATATATACTTAGCTCCTCAAATTTATTAGTTTGATAATAAGACATGTTAACTGTAAATATCTTGAGTTTGATAAAATTTTAAGATGGAAGATTTATACTTATTAGAATAAATACATGCATTTTTTTCTAAATAAAAAATAGTGAATAATTCCTTTATTTTAATATTTTAAAATGGTGAAAATAATAATAACATAAACATTTATAGTACCAATATATTTAAATGATATATTAAAGATATAATAGATTATAAATCATAATGTATTTCACTAGTGTAGAATAAATAACAAAACTGAAGGTGCTGAATATTCAAAGTCTTTTTGGTGTCATAACAGAACTATTTCAAACTTGAGATCTAACACCATCGGTGAACATGTCAAAGCTTTTTTTTTGAAAAAAAACCAAGAAGAAAAAAATTATTCATTTTCATGATGTTATTTTTATTTATTGATTTAAACTTTAATTCAAATAGTAACTATTATTATTAATGTTAAGAACATAAAAAATAGAACAATTATACTTACATCTAACATTAAAATTTTACTATTTTTGGAATTTATTGCTAAACTTTATTAATTCCAAGATGAATTGGCCTAAAAAATCTTGTTATTATTAATAGGACTATGCTGAAAATTTTTCTTTTCATTTATATATATGTATGTATGCATGCATATATATATATATACATACATATATATATATATATATAAATACACACACACATATATATGTGTGTAGTTGAAATCCATTGATCCAATTAATCTAAGTTCATGTCAAATAGATCCATAAAGGATAAAATGGTCCCTTCAATTCATCATATATTATAATTGTAATACAAAAGTAAAAATTTAGTAAATTTACCAATGGTTCTATCTAATCATTCAATAATTCATCTCTCTATAGTTTTATGGCCGAAGCTTTTAATGATATATTTGGCATTTTTAAACTACTGAGTTGTCTTTTCAACTAGGTGTATCAATGGATTACTACGAGTGTCGATTGTAAGAGGTATATGTCAATGCAACAATATAGCATATTTTAGATGCATTACTTGCAATGTCCTTTATATATCATCATTGCAGCTTAGTAATTTCTGTTACTTGCTTTTATAGCCATTGTTACGTGAATTGATAAAGTTTGGCTAAGAATTATATACTCTATTCTAGTACTTGATTTTTGTTAAAAAGAAATTCAAAGGTCTTAGCTTGAATTAAAGAAGAGCTATTGGTAGATGGGGTAATGGTAAAGGTTGGATTTGAACACAAGGAAAAGGTAATACCAAGTAATGTACATCGAATTTGCTGGTTAGTAAATGAAAAGAGTAAGTGGAGGTTCTAGCATTTGGATGATATGAAAAGAAGTTTCAATTTATATAAGGTCTCTTTTGTTTTTTTTAATAATCCTTCCATTCCAAAAAATAATCTTATTTTTTTTGCTTATATTAAGAATATTTAATTAATATCTACAAGCACTCTAGTTTTAAGCCTATGATGATTGCTAAAGACAAGATTAAGAAATAAGTTAAAGGGGCTTAAAATAATCTCCATACACTTCCTAGACCTAAGCCTATATGAATTAAGCCCATGGCTCATGACCTATGGACCTCCTAGCCTATGGTCTGCATAAACCTCATTCCTAATCTAAAGTCCGCATGAACCCATATCTGAACAGCTTCTAGAATCTTGGTATTTCTATTTAAACTCTACTTCTTATTTTAATGAGAATTCTTATTTTTTGAATGGGAATGCCTCTATCAAATGCCTATAAATAATCTCTCTAATAAACTAAATTAGACATAGACAAAATATATAGAAGTATTCTAATAAAACACTACTATGGAAATGACTCTACTAGTATTAGCCCACACTAAAAGCATAATCTTTTCATTAATATCAAGTAAGCTTAATATCCCATTTTGATTACTTTAATATCTTAATCAAGGATTTCTGATGATTAATTAGATATGTGAAGTGATTCTCTATAATCTCTGCATCTATTATAGGAGTAGGTTAACATTGTGTATGGTTTTATTTATGTTTGAACCATTTCCTTTATCATAAAGATCATAGTTCATTTTTTGGTTTCATTAATAAGTTTGCACAGACCTCCTATTGTGATGAGTCAATTCTGCATGAATATACAACAATTATTTGTTTTAACATGTATGTGCATTATTTGGTTATTTTCAATTTGTTAATAGTAAGAATGTATAAGATTTAGGGATGCATGTTTTATTTAATATATGGTTATATATGTATAATTATATTATGTAATTTTAACTTGTTATAAGGTCTTCAAGAACCATATCTTGTTATTCTAATCATTTTGATTGAGCTGTGTTAGTTTTGGTCATTTAAATGGATATAGTAGTTTGCATGGACCAATTAAGGACGGTCAAGTAGTTTGCATGGCCACATGACAAAGAGTTGATACCAATTTTACTTTATGCTTATGTTATCTTTGTTTATGTTTTTTTCAGACCTTTTTTGGTTTCAGTTGTAATAAGTAGATTACTTAACATTGTTTTACATGCTAAAGCTAATCTCACATTAAGGTTTTCATAGATAATTAATTAATGTTTTCTTAACAAAAGGGGTTTTGATTTTTCCTTAATAAAGTCACTAAGAAAGTGAATTTTTAATAAAAGTCAATCCCTTAAAGATAGGAGTTAGGTAGTTACCCCTAATTCCTATGGAATTATGGGTAATTGTCAAGTCATCCTTCAAGTTAATGAATAGCTCGTTTTATGGATGTATAATTTTTTTTTTGTATCTTATTACTTATTATGTATAATTTAATTATTGTAATTTATTTTCCTATTGTGCAGAGATGATGTATGTTTTAAATATGATATATGCTTATATGATATGGGATTGACAAACATTAAAATCTAAAAAGGTAAATTATAATGGCATGAATAGGATATTGATTCCAAATCATTTCTAGGTAAAATATCAATAGGTTTCTAGTGTAGTAATAGGTGGCAGCTCTATCAAACCATTTCATCCCTTTATAGTGGCAACTCTATTATGGATAAGAATTAAATTCGAAAGTGGCGAAATAATATGCCTTTTTTTATTCTAATTTTTATCAATCCTATTGCATTACATCCTTTATAATTGTGCCCCTATTACCCTATAGTGTTGTAAAACATGAACCATTTTTCACTTAAATTTAGGAGACTACTAGCACACCCATCACTTATAAGCCTTATACCTTTGTGTATATCAAATAGTGAACTAACCAATTGCTTTACCTTAAATTGGGAAAACCTATTAGGAGAAACCCCTCCTTGTGAGAGCCTTATCCTTCTTGACTAAATCAAAGCCCATGTAATGGCCTTAGCAATTTCCTATAGGTTGTATTTCTTTGATACTTATATGATTGGATTGTGAATGTTATGTGGCCTATTGCATTGAACCTTGTTTAACTTGTTTGAGATGGGCCTAAGCCTATTAGGCTTTTTATCTAAGATAGGCTCAACCTAATTTAATTTCAAATAAGGCCAAAACACTTCCTAATGTTTTAGGCTATTGCTCTTGTATGTGTTTTTGAATATGAGTGGTTATAGGGCTAAACTAGTTTTAGCTCATATTCGAACCTATGTAATCCCCGATGATAGTTAGGTAACCCCACTAAGGAAAGAACAACTAAACCACGAGTGTAGGAGAAATAAGGTTAGAAGGCTTATTGCATGGGTTTGTCTTTATTTACAGTAATATGCATCCTTACCTATATCTATGTAGTTATTATGTACACACTCATAACATGTATCTTTTAACATTGTAAGCTCACTTCATTTCATAATTACAATCATGTATCATGCTTATCCATGCATATTTATATCATCTATCACTAGTTGTATACTAAACATGCATCTTCATACATCTAGTGAACATTATGAGAAGCCAGTTATCTTTTTGTTCATACAGGTATGTAACATACATCTTATATTGTCTTGCTTAGCATGTATCCTACACATATACACATTATATCCTATTAGAGACATTAAAGGTATAGGTATGCTATGCATTTATGTATTAGCATGCATCATACTAGTCTTTTGTATTATTATCTATATATAAGACATGAGATTATAGTCATTTTATATTGTGTTTCATATTATGTAGGTAGGGGTATACCATGCATCATGAGCCCTATAGACTCCTACAAGGTTATAACTAAGCATATATCATTAAGGTCATTTTAGGTATAGGTAAATTATGTAACCAGGCATTAACATGCATCATGCTAATGCAAGAACTAGTTTTTTAGTCCCCTAGTTTTAAAAGTGCCTTATAATGATAACTAGAGAAATAACTCAAGTAAATTGGCATTTTGTGATAAAGAACATTAGAAAAATGGGAATTCTCTTTAAGGGTAAAATAGCCATTTTACCTTTAGGGTGAGAAAAAGTCAAGAATAAGTTTAGAATAGGACTTAAAATGATCTTTATGAAATAATATAAGAAAGAAAATCAAGAAATAGAGTTAAGTGGGCTTTATTTGTGTCTCTCCTCTTTTGAGGTTGGTCGATTGGAAATCGCTAAAGATTTAACCTAAATCTCACTCTTCGAATTTTGAAAGACAAGAAGGAGATTCAAGGAACCTCAAACCATTTCGAATTGATTGAATAAGGGAGTGCGAGTTGGACAATACAATGTAGGAATTGCCATCTAATCGAAGTCAGGAAATACCTCATAGGGCAAAAACCAGAGAATAGTCAAGAACCCTACTCTAATTTATACCTTAAGTTGATATGAAATTTAAAATAAATTTATAATTTTATCTTTTTTTCTCAAATGGGTTATGGAATTAAAATAAAGCATTTCATCATGTGAAGAAATAATAAAACATGTATATTTACAATCGGAAAAGAAATACATGAAATTAAAGATAGATATACAATAATTCGGATAATTAATTTTCTTTGAGAACTTTAGTTCTTGCATGCCAATTTATGAAAATAAATTTTATTATTATTCCTTTTATTAAAAAAATAAAAACTGATTTCATTAAAAAAAAAACCAATTAATTAGATAGAAATTAATTTGGTCATTTTTTATAGTGCGTGAAAATCATTTTCTACCTATTGTAACATTCATAGAATAAGTAAGGAAATAAACTAAAAAATAAAAATTACATGTCAATTTCCTAAACTACATTTTAACCAAAAGAAATAGAAGAAACCAAAATCACATCATAAAAAGGAAGGAAACAAACAACTTAAAAGAACTAATGTATCAAAAAGATAAGTGTCAAATCGACCAAGCAAATCTCTCTTATCATAAAAAACAAAACAAAACAAAGCACAAAGAAAATTTTAATAAAAATAAAAATAAAAAAAGAATGATAGAAGTCATCGAGTATAATTACTTCAAAAAGCTTTTTTTTTTCCTTTTAATTGAGTTTTCCATGAAAAAATAATTTTCGAAAATCTCAATAAAAATTTTAAAAAGTATCTAAATAGTTTTTTTGATGTCTACACACTTTTTAAGGTCAAATTTCTTATCTTTTTTCTACTGTCACTGTTAGCTTTATAACTAATAGTGTCAAGGCAAATAGCCATTTTGGGATTTCTAAAACGGTAGTTTTGCCTTATGAAATGACCATTTTACAAGCCTTAAAATGACCTTTTTCAAACTAAAACGACCATTTTGCAAGCTCTGAAATAGCTATTTTGGCAAAGGAAACAGTTGTTTTGGCTTTAACTGAAATGATATCATTTTGCTAAAAACTTTCAAAAATTTCTTTTTTATCAGCAAAATACCTTTTTTGAAGTCTAAAACCCTTAAAATTCAACCTTCATATTAAAAATGGCCTTTTGGCTAAAAAAAAGGATTATAAGCTAAAAATTAGGACTTTCTTGCTGAGATTCCTTGTCTTGTTTTCATAATTAGGCATTCTAAACTTTGAAGCCCTAAGACCTAATATCCATAATTGCCTTCAACTTTAAGAGATAATTATAAAGGTATGTAAGGTGACCTAAAGTTCAGAGAGATATACCTCATGGGGTGACTCTCTTTGGCTTGTTGCTATTTTAAGAGTCTTTTTTTTTTGCTAGACGGGGCAAGCCATTACATCTTCACTCTGATTTAGACATGGCAAGAGATGTTGCTTTTAATTTTGCATTAAACGAGGTGAGAGCCATTGCATCTAATTTTGCTTTAGATAGAGCAGAGGCCGTTACATATAATTTTGCTTCAGATAGGATGAGAGCCATTGCATCTAATTTTGTATTAGATAGGGTAAGAGCCACTGCATCTGATTTTACTCTAAACAATGTGAGGGTCATTGCATTTGATTTTGCTTTAAACAAGTTAAGAGTCGTTGCATCTAATTTTTGCTTTAGATAGGGTAAGAGCTATTGCATCTAATTTTACTTTAGATAGGGTGAGAGCCATTGCATCTAATTTCTACTTTAGATAGGGTGAGAGCCATTGCATCTGATTATGGTTTTGAGAGTGAAACTAATAGCTTACCCCCTACAGTTGATGAAACTATAATGTGTAGAAGATAGGTTCAATAATTGCATAGATTGAATACCTACAAGTAAAGTAATAAGTGAGAGATCTTAATCTATTATTAAAAAATAATGCATAAAAATGTGTTTACTTGTGTGAAAATGATAATTATGATCTCATATTCTCTCTTTTAGAACATGATTGCTCTCACTTGTAAATTTTCCTTTTTAATCAAAATACAATGAAATCCATCTAGACGGATCAATCAAAAGTATGATCTTAGGAAAAAGTTAGGAAAACTAAAAGAAAATAGTTAGGTAGAAAATTTATGGATTGGCCAACAACACGGATATCATTAATGTACTACTTGGAATGGTTAGGAAGAGTGACATTCTCATAAAACTAAAGGGCATATGACTTTCTAAAAATGAAATCAAGGCTAACACTTGCATAAGCTACCTATTTAATAAACAACTCTAGCAGTTCAAGTTATAATATGAAGAGTCCCCTGAAACCACATAAGAGCTCTATGAAGTTCAAACTTAAGTCTCACTGGCCTAATTGA
>CANXYI011094296.1:0-19176 GCA_948208565.1 Hura crepitans
ATAGCTATAAGAACATAAAATGTGATTAACTTGCTTATTTGGCATGGTTACAAAAGTAAGAGGAGGTCTTAGGAATGCTAAATGCCCTTATATGCCTTAAAATGGGTGTATGTGCATATTAGGTGAAAAATATCCTTTTATGCATTATGTGAGTTGGTCATGTGACATTTGGTGTAATAATCATAGTGGCATGATGTATGTGTGGCAAGTGCATTGTATAGCCATTTTATGACTATAGGCTGAATGGTTTAAGTGCCATAAGGATGTGTTTAACCATTTATGATGAGAAGTATTTTGTGTGTGTTTAGGCTATGTATGTGTGTGTGTACACGACATAGATAGATAAATGTCTTTTGTTCCTTTTAGTTTAAGTTTTATGATGGAATGGAAGTTTTAGAGGACATGAAATGAGATTAGAGGTTGCTATGAGTGGTGGCTGTATGGTGTGGTTTTTTAACTTGGATTTATATGATTAAATGCTACAATATGGTCAAATATAGTATTATGGGCAAAATTAAGAATGTTATTTTATTAGTTGAAATAATTAGTGAAAATGAAATATCATGCATATTTTCATGTGTAAATGACCATGTAATGTCATAAATGACAGATGGAATGCTTATTGAGAATAAGTTACGGGAAAAGCTAAATAATGAAGATAAAAAAAGGCCTTAATGGCCTAAACCACTTCAAGGCATAGGCAATTACAAGTCTTTGCTTGACATGAACTTATATGCATTAATATATGTGTTGAAATATGAACATGTGGTAGGTTAAGAGAGAACTACTAAAAAAGGCCTAAATAACTATGTATGGTCGAATGGCCTATAATGGGTTATATATATGATTTTTCATGAATTGTGAAATATTTTGTGCATGCATGCTTTAATTCATATATTCAAATATGAATATGATGCAAGTCATGAAAGAAATGAAGTTTAGGACCTAAAAGTTTCTTAAACTGAAAATGAATCTAAAAAAAGCTCCTAAGAGCATACTATGCTATAGGTAGAGAATTTAATGAATATTAAGGCATAAAATGACCCAAATGAATTTTATGACCTTATTTGAGTGTGTTTATGTTAAATACATGCTTAAAATTCATATGTGAGATAGAAAAATGTGATTGTTATGAATATGGCATAATGACTTAGAAAATGGGCATAAACGCTCAAAATGCTGTTTTTAATTCAGTTAAGTAGTTTTAGTTATTTAATGGCTAAAATATGCATATTAAAAACTATGTAAGCTTATTTAATGAGGTGAAATTAAATAAAATTGTTTTTAGCCCATGAGATGCAACAACCTAGGAAATGGATAGGTTAATCGGTTAGCTAGGGGATATAGCAGCTGCTAGGGCACTTTAGTGTTTAGATAAGGTCCAAAGGTACACTTGTAGTCTACCTATGAATATATGTACTATAATCTTTAGATCTAAAAGATGTAGCCACCAAAAAAGGTCTCGTAAGGGCCACTGCATTGAGTATATGCAGGTGCAGCCGTGTAAGTCACGTTAGACACTGTACTATACTGGTGCAATAGCTGTTAGATCTAAAATATGAGCCACTACACAAGTTACAATCCCTTTATCCATAGGTTTGGGGTTATCCCCATAGGCATAAGTAAAGAAAAGATGGCAAACAAGATAAATAAACATTACGCATGTTATGGCTTTAAAATGATCAATAAAACTATGCATGGTGTAAAATGATGATCTTATATGTCTTTGACATGCAGTTGGCTATGTATGGTACGTGTTATATTGATCCTAAATTTAGCAAATCCTCATTTGTTTGTATATGATGTAATATGTAGGATGATTATACATGTTAATGGTTGGCATATAATTATGGCATGTTAAAAATGATATTTAGCACATATTATTTCAATTACACCATTAAGCAATATGCTTAGCGTGTCATTTATTTATGATGTGTAGGTACAAAGACACTTGATACCATGAGCCTTGGGACATTAAGACATCAAAGAGAAGGCTTTATTTTGGTAAAGCTTTTATTTATAAAATAGATGTGATGTATAGGACGCACTCAAGTGTAATTGAAAAAAGGGATGGGCCTAACTTGTAATCATTTTGTAATCAAATTGTAACTTAAATGTTCTTTTTGAATTTCAAAATGTATGAATTGTATTAACTATATTTGCATATTATGTTGTATGATATCTCATCCTGAGATTGAGATATCATATACTATGTTTAGGTGCTATTGGAGTGATCAAAAGATCACATTGAGTTGGTGAAAGTGTATGATTGAGATATAGAAGTGCCTTTTCTTATGCAAGTTACCATTTAAAATTTGGGATAGTGCTCGATACAACCGTTATATTATCGAATTTTCAGCACTAGGATTCCTATATTTAAATAAGTAATGCTGTTCAAAAAGGTTTTTGAAAACCCATATCTTCACACATAATGATTTTGAATAAGAATGTTTAATAATAAGTAAATAGGTAGATAGGTTTGGATATCTCGATATGCATGCACACCTTAGTCAAGCTCGACAACTGGCTAGCGATAGGACTACGTAAGGGGGGTCACACTAACACCTAAGTAGTTTTTATGCTTAGTTAAAATCCTTTAATGATTTTTATAATAGTGAATCTATTAATGGGATTTAATAATGATTTAATTAGATTGAATCATAAAATCCCAATTCTACTAGGATTCTTATTCACTACGATACTAACAACATGCTTTAAAAACTCAAAGGGTTAGGTCACACATCGATAGAAGTAAATTAATGAGGTAAAAATATGGAGTATTTAATGATATTAGATATCATTAAATAAGAAGAAATAAAAGAAGAAGGCTTATTAGGCTTGGAGCCTAAGAGAAAAACTTAAAACATTAATTAAGTATTAATAATGTTTTAAGTGACCAAGCTAGAATTGGGCCTTTTTAATTAATCAATTAATTAAGCCTTTTAGGGGTTTAAAGGCTAAATAATCTAACCTAGGGGTGAATGAAAAGGGTGTAAAAACCCTCTAAAAGTTATTCATAAGAAGGGGCTTTTTTGATAAAGAGAATAGTTCTCTATTGTTGCCACATATTTACCTCTTTTTGAGCCTTCTCCTCTTTCTTTCTTTTTGAATTTTATTTCTTTCTATCACTTAGAAATAAAAGTCACCCATACACCTTTTGGAGAGTTCTCATTGAATTTGCTATTGGTGTGTATACCTTGTAGGTGTTTTGGATCATTGTGGTTTGCTATAACTTGATGAGATAAAAAGCTACAAATTGGAATATCATTGAAAATTTATGGTAAATTCTTATTTTGTGATTTTTTAATTTTTGGTTTTTCAATTTTTTCATGTCCCAACCATTGTTAGGGTTACAAGGATATTTAATTTTACATCATACTTTTAACATAACATACTTATCATGTGATTCTGGTCATACTCATGTTTATACATCACACTTAAGTCAACACATATTTGAATCATGGTGTTCATAACATCATATAAAGTCATTGTTTATCAATTTATCATGTCTATATTACCACATGTCTAACTTAAGCTGTCAGATATCAACTCATGATAACCCAAACCATTTCAAGTCTTTGTATGTCAATTCATATTATCTCATGTTAACTCATCACATTCCAATCAATCATGATCATGTGGTAGTATTTATTCATCATAATTATGTGCTTGAACTCATATCATCCTAGATATACTTCATTTAGCACTCTACGTATTCCATGCCATCCTCATGTATATTCATGTTATATCATGTCCAATTCTTCTCATTCATATTATATTAGGGTTAGAAATTCATAAGCTTAGCTCAGGTCAAAATTTCATTCCAAAACCATTAAAATTCATGAAATAATTACAAATTATTTTATTATTCAAGAGGGGGTCACAACTGTGAGTCCTTAGTGGTCATAGCCGTGTGTGACACCTTTTACCTTATTCATTTTGGAATTATATAAAGAATGTCATTTAACCATAAAATAGCTTCTCTAATATCTAGTTTATTGAAAACTTTTTCCTTGAAACTCATAAAGCATAAAACCTTATTAATCTCACACAAAAAAACCATATAATATATTATAGTATTCGAGGTCTTCATTTCAAAAATTTGACAACATAATGGCTTTCTGGTGACACTATCCCAAATTAAAACCTATAAGAAAGGCATTTGTATATGCACGTGTATCATATCCCAAGCCTTTTTTATCCTCCTAAACATCCACAGCTCTCACCATCCATACCATCATACAAAACATATATAGGAAACATATCCATATCAAGTACATTTAATATCATTTATAATTCAATACTAATTATCATCTTCATATCCACCATCACCTTACACCACAATCACTTATTATGTATCCATCATCAACATACTAAAAAATCTTTTGAATATTACAAAACCTTACTTAATCAAATACAAAACGTAATAGATACATCATAATTTTCATAAGCCCTTATACAAGATACACACACACACACACACATATCATACTTTATACACCTATACATGAAGATCATCCTATATACAAATATCTTTTACATGTTAATACCCTCAAATGTAAATATCAGGTAGCTTCTACTATGCAACTTCAATATGAGAGAACTTGGGCATCACAAAACCACAATAACATGCTAAGCAACATTGCTTAGCAATATATCCAAGTTTAATATGCTATAACATGCATACACATACCTTACTCAAATTTTCATACTATTTAGACATAATTTAAACATTAAATAAAAGCTTTTTCACAATAAAGAAAAGCCATATCATATATCAACAGAAGGTTTAACATGCACATGTTCAAATCTATGTCATTCAGCACCTATTTAAACTAAGGATGACACATACTCCATATTGTCAATATCTATCGCACTGTATAAATAGTAAGACATTTCATGAGTCACATCTATAACTTATATTCTAAATACTTATCTAATTATTTACTTACCATGTGTAACATACATTCATGATCATTTATAACTTATGACTAACATTCATGACACGAGGATTCGTATATACAAAAGAATTATAATCCTTACATGTATTTGCTATTATAAACTAATATGCATAGAATCTATTATTCATTATAAGTTTTGTTTACACACTTTTAAATCTTCTTTAATTATGTGATTCACTTATCATTGCCTATAATTGATTAACAACATCCTATAACTGAAAATCAGGATATCAAGCCATATAGGCCTCATCCGAACCATAAAGGTTTTATCTTGACTTGAAGGTCTCATCCACTCGAAGGGCATATAAATCTGAACCTATAGGTCTCATTAAGCTCAATTAACATAAGTACAAAATCAAAGGTCTCATTCAGACCATAAAGGTCACATTTGAATCCAAAGGTCTTATCCAAACCATGAAAGTCTCATTCAGACTCAAAGGATTCATTCGAACTTAAAAGTCTCATCCCGAACCTAAAGCACCTAGCAACTGATGTACTCCCTAGTTGACTAGTCAACTTATCTAGACTAAGTTGTCATACTTTTATGGGCTATCACCATTGAAATTTTATTTTCATATTATATGCATTACACATGTCATTTGGCTAATAAATGAGCACATGGGATAACTATCATCTTTTAGTCATATAGTTCATTTTCATCTTATCTTTAAGTAACCTAGGAACATAAGCATATCTTTATTCATCATACATATATTCCAAGTCTTATATGCATTTATCATAAGCATTACATGTTTCCTCTTTTGGGAATAATTTTACCATCCTTATCTATATCATTAGCCATTTGGCCTAAGTAAGCATATC
Organism: Hura crepitans; assembly: GCA_948208565.1. Lineage (NCBI taxonomy): Eukaryota > Viridiplantae > Streptophyta > Magnoliopsida > Malpighiales > Euphorbiaceae > Hura > Hura crepitans. Next base: position 5,784 of record CANXYI011094296.1, read on the forward strand.
AAAACCACCATACATTATGCTCACATTAATCATATCAAATAATACATCGTTGATTTTCGAATTACAAATTCATAGGGTTAACACATGATCAAAGGTGACTATCATCATTTCTAACTTGCACATTCCAATTACTATATCATCTACATTATGGTTGATTTCCATAGTGTAAATTTTAAATTTCATAAAAACTCTCATAATTATGACCATTGTCACAATTTGCCATATTATCATTTTTATAGTTCTTGATAGCATGTAAAGTTTAATTATGTGAGATTACATTCATATGCTTTATAATATTTGCATATACCCTCAAAATGTGTTCAAACATTTAACGTTGCACTACTTATACTTCACACTTCAAGTAAGATAAAAAACATAATTCTCACCTTCTGAAGCCCTTCTCAAGGTTACTTATCTCTTTTGCATGCTTTTTGACTCACAATAAGATTAATTGAGCTTATAACTACTTAAGTGCATTAATTGACATATATAGGCATTATTCAAACTTGTAATAAGCGATATAGCTCAAAGTTAGTATAGGTTATGTCCTCTTATTTACATAATCTAACCAATAGACATTTATCATGTTACAATTAGCGATTACTCCATATTACATACTTTTCATCATTCTACATTTACATACCAATTACCACTATCAAATTCTATAACCTAAGTAGAACATAATACCAATTGGACTTAAATTATGCAAATTTCCTTAGTTATCACATTCCAAACAAGCTGTTCCATTAATTAAACTACACATTACACTTAGGATTCAAAAATTCATCTCTAAAGGTTTTTCACAATATAATTCATACCTATATACACACAAAATTACCAACAAGGGTAGTAAACATCTCTCTATGTCAATCTCTATTCTACTTATGCATGACATAATTCATGTATTTTTTGCATTATCATTTTGCAATGTACACATGCATAACATAATAGTATTGCATAACTGTGAAACCCCTTACCTGATCCGATAGGTAGACTTGAATAAGAAATGACACAAAAAGCATCATATGAACCTACTTTCTCTTTAAAACTCATATAATTTAAAACCTTTTTGAAATCATTGAAGTTATATGTTAAATATTTAAAAACATGCAAAAATAAAATTTCACTTATAAATTTTAAAAATAGCTTTGGGAATCCTTATATTGAAAATCCAGCAACATAACGGCCATACCAAGACACTATCCTAAAATGAATAGTAACTGTCAAGTTTAAAATGACACTTTTATATATCACAAACAATATCTCAACCAAAAATCGGTCCTCCTGACTATCCACAACTGATTCTCACAATAGCACCAACATTCAATAAGAAGAGATATCATACAAGCATAAAATATAGTTTAAACTTTGCTTTAAAAGTTATTAAAAACATTTACATCCTAGATTAGGCCCAATCCCTCTCATGCTCATATAAGTGCCATTACTTAATATACACACACACACACACACACACACACACACATAGAATAACAAAATACTAAAAAAGTTCTTCTTTTGATCTGCAGTAGATATCAAGGCTTTAACTTAATCTGGTTCTTTAACCTACGCATCACAAATAAAATGATATACTAAGTGAATTTTCTTAGTGGTGTAATTAAGGAAATTTAAGTGCACACACATTCACACACATATATGTTTATTGATGGCAAAGAAATATGTAGTTATATAAGTATAAAAAGTAATCTTAAAAAAAGGATGTATATATATATATATGTCACAAACTCCACAAAGTATACATATCAACACAAGCAAAACATCCATCAACCATGTTCAATATCAATTATCAACTTTTATTTTAAGCTTTAACATTAAACATGTTTTATGCCCATGCTTAAGAAAACACATAACTATACTGGATATAGGGACACCCGGGTCTCTGAGGCCATTATGACCACAAATGTCTATAAATTTGAACTAAAGGTTATCAAGGCTATAAAAGTCTAGTAATCTAGACCTGAAGGTCATCAGGATTATGAAAGCCCAAAAATCTCATCATAAGAGTCGTAAGTCATAAAAATCAACATAAGACTTGTAGGTCACAACATTAGGTATAAAAGTACCTTAGCAGTTGCTAAACCTCTAATTGATCGATTAACCTATCCAATCTAGGTTGTTAACTTGTATGGGCTAATCATTGAATTTATTTTTGGTTTCACCATTTTAAGTAGCTTAAGTGAATTTTTAAAGAGGTTTGGCAAACTAATGACCAACTAGGGAATGACATTAGCCTTTAGATTCCTATCATATTTCATCAAATGCATTTAACATACACAATTACACATATCTCTACATGCTTACATAAACACATGTACACATGTTACATAACATGAACATATATCCTCATTAGAATATTAACATGAATTATGCCATCATATCATTTCATAAACATCATACTTTTCTTGGTAATGTATTTATAACTATAGTCACATCATAACATGCATTGTAAGCTTTGGCTATAAAGCTCACTAAGCATACTTTATTATATCATTATGATGGACATAACAGTAACATCATTAACCTCAAATATTGCAACCTTAGATGATGAACCACTTAGACATTACATAGTTCCATAGTTCCATAATACATGTAAACATCTCATGCACATCACAAATTATTCTATAGTTACACAACATCATTCATAAGAAAATAACTCCATGTGTATTCATAATTCACAACACACACCCCCATATCCTTTTTAGGCCATTCAACCAACATACTTAGGACACTTTTACCATACATTCAGCCATGCCAAAAGCATCAAAACATAACCATAAAATCACTTAACCACGCTTATATGAATTTCAAGCTCATTAAATGCCATTTAGCACAATTACTTACACTTTATCATAGATGCACATACACATACAAATACATATTAAATTTCATTGATTACACTTACTTAGAGTTTAAAATACAACAAAAAGCTTAACTACACCTTTTCCTTGCCCTTGCCTTTACTCCTCTCAATTTGCTCTATAACAAATAATAGGCTTATTATGGAAAATTTGTAAAAAATCAAATGTACATTAAAAATCAAATCTGACTTGATAAACACTCTCTTGGGCATCTAGGAACCTTAGAAAAATGCCAAAGTTTAAAAAAACTTACTTGAACAAATTATGACACTATTCATCGCAACTCAAAATCATGAAAATCTTTTACTATTTCTTAAAATTCTTGCTCATAATGGTGTTTAGGGGTTATGGAGGGTTAGATTTAGGGGTGGAATGGTTCTTAGAGGGAGTATATAGAAGGAAGAAAAAGGAACAACTAGGGGTGGCTAAGGTGAGAAAGCCGTTAGCTTCAAAGAGAAAGAATAGGTAGGAGATGACATTATTCTTATGTTGACTCAGTCAAGACAATTTTGACCATATTTATATATGGAAGGCATTAAATTGAATCAAACCACTTCTTTCTTCTATTAACCCAATTTCCTCTTTCTCATCCTTAATTAACATCCTTTAAAACTCCTAAAAATCATATAAAACCAAAACCTATAATCCTATTAAAATTTGAGCTCGAAAATCAAGAAAAATTGATAAAATGTAACTTTTAAACTTTACCCGATTTAGTAAAAATACTTCTCGATATCCAAAAATTTCAATTCTAGTGCTAATAGACTATTTGAAAAATTTGAGTACTACGTTGAATCAATCTCAAAATTTTCTGACCAAAAATTGAATATTTTACGATTAAGCAAAAACTAAGTCACTATTCACATGACATTGTCGTAAAAACTTTTTTAACAATCTAAATGACTTTGTTTTCACTCTAAATTTTACCTAAAATTATATTATGGTTAATATTTCCATTTATTAAGATTAGTGTGACTCGAGTCTCGGGAAATACTATTCACATCTCAGGAAGTACTATTCATAAACTTGGGGTTTTTAGGTGTTACAATAACCACATAAAAGTATTTTTTCCTTGTTTAAGGATTTCAACCCCTATACACTTTCATGCACTAGTAACACTTAACATCACGTGTGCATATGAGATTACCTATTACTATGTATACACTTCTTTATTACTTATTCATTCTTTGCTTAGTGTAACTATATAACATATTCAAGCATTTCGACCATATTTATACATAGAAGGCCTTAAATTGAATCAAACCACTTCTTTCTCTTATTAATCTAATTTCCTCTTTCTTATCCTTAATTAATATCCCTTTAAAACTCTTAAAAATCATATAAAACCAAAACCCATAAGCCTATAAAAATTTGAGCTCGAAAATTAAGAAAAATCGATAAAATGTAACTTTTAAACTTTATCTGATTTAGTAAAAATACTTCTTGATATCCAAAAATTTCAATTCTAGTACTAGTGGACTATTTGAAAGATTTGAGTATTAGGTTGAATCAATCTCGAAATTGTCTGAGCAAAAATTGAATATTTTATGGTTCAGCTAAAACTAAGTCATTATTCACGTGACATTATCGTAAAAACTTTTTTAACAATCTAAATGACTTTATTTTCACACTAAATTTTACTTAAAATTATATTATGGTTAATACTCTATTTAGTAAGATTAGTGTGACTCGGGTCTCAGGAAATACTATTTGCATCCCAGGAAGTACTATTCATAATCTCGAGATTTTTGGGTGTTACAATAACCATATAAAGTTTTTCTTCCTTGTTTAAGTATTTTAACCCTTATACACTTTCATGCACAATTAACACTTAACATTGTATGTGCATATGAGATTACCTATTACTATATATACACTTCCTTATTACTTATTCATTCTTTGCTTAGTATAACTATATAACATATTCAAATATTAACTCCAAGCTAATATATACTTCTCAGTTTCATATAAACCTTTTTAACTCATAGTTTGTGTGTAAAACCTTGCATATAATTACATATTAGCCCAATTATCTTCTTTATAGCTCAGTTGTTCCTAACTATTTAATCATTAACTCCTAATTATCCCTTTCATATGCCTTACTTGGCCCAATATATCTATATACCATGAAGCCTCTATTTCATTATGTATCATCATACTAACATACACCTCATTTTATATTCCTACCAATATATTACATGCATTTATCGTCACACTAAAACACGTACACACACACACACACACTTGTAAGTTGATAATCAGACTTCGGAATATATTCATAAGGGTTACTCATAGTTTTTAAATCCATTGCTCCAAACTCTAATATATATATATATATCAATCCAAAATAAAACACATCCATACACAAATTCACTATGTTCATTACATGCAAATTATGATAATACAGCTCTAGCATAACATCAAACTCCTTAAGGTACATTTCAAAAGCATTCCGCCCATTAACATGTTTTACACACACAAATCCAACCTATTCGAAATTCACAGCAAGCATAATACATCTAAAAACTATTTTCAACACTTAATAAATCAACATTTTCAAGCAAGCATACATAAAACATATGAATTTCGTTATTAAAATTGGATATACATACTTGTTGGTTCATAAATAGACTCAAGGCCCCTTTCTAAAACCTATTAATAGAAAGATCCATGTTTATTATGCTCTGTAACCACTTTTAACCTATTTTACTTCCAACCACCATAGCAGCACCCTTAATAGCAAGAGTATGCATAATTGCCTTAGATTCCTTTTAACTCATATCAATAACAATTAACATGTTCAACCTTGATATAACAAATCTTTAACCTTAATATATCGAAAATAACATCACATATTAGCCAAAATCATCTTCTAATAGCTACACACATCAAAAATTATTTCACATCAAACTTTAAAGACTACATGACATGCAAAAGTTTTTATAGATAGAAGAATTTCAATGCATTTTTGCATCCTTTCATTAGAAATCCCTCACATTATACACCAATCCCATTATATTCCAAAATTCAGAAATTTTATCCACTTAAACATTAAATCTCTAAAAATGAAAAAATTTGATTAATGCATGCCAATAATTTTCTTCAATAGCAAGCATTCACCATAATTTATCTTCGACTATCGACTTTTCTTCTCGATTTTTTGCTTATTTTTGGCTATTCCTCAGTAGCACATTTGCTATTCCTTTGAATTTTATGGCTATTTCTGATCTTTCTTTTTTCAAACCATCATCACCTTGCATCCTTTATCATCCTCTCGCTTTGACCCTACCACTCCTTTCTCACATCCTTTTTTTGTCTTGGATCCCTCTTCTCCTTTTTTTCATTTTCTCTTTTTTTCCTTTCATGTCCTATTCCCTATCTCCTCCTTCTTCTTTTCAATTTTTAGCTTCTTTTTCTTCCTTCCTTATTCATTTTTTCTTTCTTTCTTTTTCTTGATCTCTTTCTTCTGTATTTTTTCATATTTCTTCTTTCTTTTCATTTTCTTTTTTCCTTATTTTTGCCTTCTTCTTTTTCATTTCTTTTTCCTTTTTTTATGGTTGCTATCTCAAAAGAAGAAAATATCATGGGCAAAATGCCCTTTAATGCCTCTTTCATAATCATTTATAATTATATCCTTCTTTACTCCATTATTAAATCCATTTTTTGAATTTTATAAGTTATTTTTAACCTCTAAAAATTCCAATTTTTCTTCCATAATTCTTTTTAGAATATTTGTTATCAGGTCATGAATTTCCCAAGTTAAACTAAGTGAAAGCTTGAAATATTTAGTTTAGCTCTAAATAAAATTAGACTACCGTAAAACTCCTTTTTTTACTTTTTTCAATGATCTCATTTCTAGTTTAAAATTAACCTATAATCTCCAAATAATCTATTCTTTTATTAGTCCATTTAGTGTCCTAAGCATCGAGAATACTATTCATGCCTTGGGAAGCGTTGTTCATAAAGACCTTGAGATTTTTTGGGACATTACACTGAGAGATGCTAATTTCCTAAAATAGTGTTCTTTATGTTTGAGAAGGGGTCTCGGCTATGAGGCCCTTGAACTTGAGGAATGTATTGCTATTTCTTTACTATTTTTAGTAGCATTTTCACCAAGTTTTCACTCTAAATCATGCCAAAACAGCTTCAAATGGCACATACACTTAATGTTCGAATTAATGATCAATCAAACTTAAGCAATTGCATCATAATCCCTTAATTAACATCACAAGTCAATCAAAATTTCTAATTTTTTTACATATAGAGCTAACTCTAACAATTCAAGTAATTAATTAAGGGAACTCAAAATTGCATATGCACATATTGTTTTTTTTTGTAGTGAATAGGACAAATTGATTATGCTTTTAAGCTTAAAAGATAGCCTTTCCCTTAGCTTTTCTCTTAGCCTCTTCCTTGGCTTTTTCCTCAATTTAACCTAATACCATAGCAAAACACACACAATGTAATAATTAATCAATGGAATTACAAAAAAATCAAGTAGGAATTATTAAATTAACAATGATTTTACTTGATGATTTGTGTATGTTCTTGAGTTTTCCCATTGTCTATGACTTGAGAGAAGGAAAAAAAAAGAAAGAATGTTATTTTCTTTTCTTTTATTGTGTAGACTTTTAGCTTATATATGCCTTCAATGGATGGCTATGATTAGCCCCCCAAAATTCATCCAATGGCTTACATGTTATTAAAGAACAATATCTTTTATAATCTTTTTTCTTTTACTTTATTTATTTTTTTATTAATAACTTATGCATAAAATTTTCACTTTAATCATTTTAAATTTTTTATTTCTTTTAGTTCAACTTGTTTTCATTATTTTTATTATTCTAATTGAATTAAATTTTATTAGGCCACTTTTGGGGCATTATAAAAATAGTAAGATTAGTAATCATTAAGGAAGAAGAAAAGCAATAAAGTACTATGTATTTGTAACAAAATAAATTTATGAAATATATACATATACATACACACACACACACACACACACACACACATTAGTTGGTAATGTGGATAATAATTTGGCTAGTAGACAAGCTTGAGAAAGGATTAAATTAAAAGCTTGGAATTTACCTATGGATTTAGTTGAAAATTTTGTTAAGTTGAAGGAACAGATGGAACTATGTCAAAGCTAACCATTAAGTAAATATTTATTTAATTATAAGTTGGATTACTAATTATTGAGTAAAGATATTTGGGTAGTAAATTATAATAAAAGGTGTAGCCAAGTCTTTTAAGGCATAAACTAGAGACATAGGGTATTAAAAAGGAAATTTGCCATATATGTATATGGGATACATTTGAAGTTGGTAGGGAAAGAAACTAGAAATTTTGGTTCTGCTCTCTTTCAACATTAATAGCTGAATTCTCTTTTTTACCTTTTCCCTTACCTATTTTTCTCCTTCTCAAACCATAACTAATTTGACATGCAAAACACTTGATTTCTTATGTGAAATTTTGAAATAAGGAAGCTAAATTGAGTGGAGTAGTAGGCTTAAGAGTAGATTTTTGAAGGCTTAAAAAAGGAAGGGTTGACTAATTAAATTGTAAGAGAGTTTTGGTTTTGAAGAAGTGAACTATGACCTAAAAAATATGATAATCAATAAGCTTCAACTAGTAAGTATCTGAGTTTTTGAAGGAATTTTGTTTAAGGTTTCATGTGTAGGATTAAGGGTAATAGTTAAGCTAAAATACAGTTTATGTTCTTGAGTAAATGAGTGATGATTTGGATAACTAGGAAGTGGTTATGTAAAAATTCTATTATTGAACTTAATGGAAATTTATGATCAATGGGAATTGTTCTAATAAGGTTTTGATTCAAATTTTAAGCTAAAATTCATTTAATATGGTTAAAAATAACTGACAAGTGAAATGGTTCAAATTAGAGTTTGAGTTTTGCAAAATTCAGCTGGAAATTCATCTAGAAGCTATAAAAATGTTGGCCTCAGGGCTATGACCAAATATAACTCATTGTTGTAAGCCTTATGAAAAAATTTCACTAGATTCTAGAAAAATGAGGGTGTCACAACCATGACACAATGAGACTTATAGTTGGGAGCTTCAACTTCTAGCTAAAATGTATGCTATTTTTTTTAAAGAATTAATTTGTTTTAAATCTAATTTTTATAATTCTATTCCTTTCACCAAAATCATTTTAACATGTTTTAATATAACTTTTCAAGTGAATTTAAGTGGTTAAATGATTTTTTCTACATATATGGATGCATGTACAAAATTGAATAAATAAGAATTTGAAAAGAAATAATTATATTTATGTAAATTAAATTAGTTTAATTAATAAAAGTTTATATGTATTTTTCATAAATTAAATGCAATATAATAAAAATATTTTTGATAAATATAATATGATATAACTATACCTATGACATGATTTTATATGTATTAATTATTATATGGTTAGAGAATAAATAGGACATCCTTTACCCGACTCGATAGCTAGATCTAAATGAGAGAAGGCACACTGTGATATCTCTTACCCGAACTATTGCTAACCTGAACAAGAGATGACATGTTAACCAATTTCACCATTATCTTTTTAAAACCCTATTATACATATCTTCATCATGAGCTTCTTAGGCCTATTTACAGTTTAAACAAATGTATGGATGCAAACACATAAGATATTACTATTTCATTCTAATGGGAATCTGGTAGAATAACAGCTTCTCGATAGCATGTCCTAAAATAAACTTCTAGAAAAACATTTTTATAATATTCCAGAGCACAAACTCAGCCAACTGGGTCCTTTTGACCCTCTAACATCATCAATTAGCACACAGTGACATCAATCACATCATAACCATAACACACATTATAGTCTCAATAACACACTACATTAGGCACATATCATATATTAATTACACACTACTAGTATCTATCTATTTAGTTTATATGAGCTATGTACTTCGATAAACTATACATATACATGATCACGCTAGATCCACACCCTATACATACATATATTAGTGCCAACTAACTTTATCTACATCACATTAAAAATATATAAAATATACCAAAATAAGAGGCTATCCACCCGTACTACTGTCTTGAGGCTAAAGCAAAGCTAGATCAATATATGACCTACTCATCAAAAAACACAATGTGCTAAGCATAAAGCTTAGTGGTTTATTTGATAAAATATGCACACACACACACATATGCATTTAAGGCAAGCATGTATTTTAATAATGTATATGTCACTTAATGTTCATACATTTTCGCTTATTTGAATTGCTATTATCTAGTCATTTTAGGCCATTATGTTACTATGACTTATGTGTACTCATTTCATGCCACTTACTTGTCTTAGATTACTATGTGTGATTATAATTAATTCCTTTTTCATTTACATGCCATCATTAAGTTGTATATTCATTAACCTAGTTATTTATCATGTTAATGTAAAGTTAATTTTCAATTTAATTAATTCATTAACTTGTATTTATTTATCCAATTACTCTATGTTCGTATATCACATTTTCATCATTTCCACTTTCTAGCCTATATCTAGAAGATGCATATCCAAGTATAGGATATTGGGTTCCTTTTGTGTAGTGGCTTAGATTTTAGGCCTTATGGCTATTGCACTAGCATGTCACATCAATGTAATGTATAGTGGTCCTATTGAACCAGCTAACTACTATACCCACTTAAGATTATGTGCGGTGGTTCTATTAGAACTCTTGATGGCTACACCTGTATTTTAATTAATATCATTAATCTAGACAACATATGTGTGCGCAGTGGTCCTACTAAACCTCCCAATTGCTATACCCACTTAAGAATATGTGTAGTGGTTTTATCGGACCTCCCAATGGCTACATCCTTATTGTATAATCAAATGTAATCAAATATCAATATCAGAGACATCAAAGTGTTCTAGCAGCTGCTATATCCCCTAGGTGATCAGTCAACCTATCTAGCAGGCTGTTAAACATATATGGGCTATTTTGTTCCCACTTTTATTATTCATTATTCACATGCTTCATAGCCATATTATCATGCTAAGTCCCAATCATATGTTCATTTAGCAATGTCATGTTAGTATCATATTACTCGTTTTATCATATAGATCTCATTATGCACATTTATTAATTATTATCAAGCATTATCATTTTAAGTAGCTATTTCACATCATCTTACTCATGATACCATTTCCATTACATATATAACCATTTATAATCTTTAATTCTTATGTTAACCATTATCATTATGTGCATTGTTAAGTACCATTACCAATCCATAAGTTACACATAAAATGCACTACATATGCCACCATAAATGCATACACAATTCATATGCCACATTCAAATCATTCAACATAGTCATTAATGTACATTCTTATTACTAATTATACTCATTTATACTAGCTCATTATACTTTAATTTCCATCCTGTACATAATAATTTCATAAAATCCATCTATGTCCCTAAATTCCATACAACATGCACATTTTTCTATTTTCCATATTTATCTTGTTTTCACTCATTTATCATTTAGATTAGTCCATTAACATGCATTAAAAACTAATATATCCCTAAAGCCAATTTAAGGTTATTCTAAACTCTAAAATCATGTAAACAGCAAATGACATCTATTATGGAATTTTTACAATTCACACTAAGCACATATTTTATGAATGCACTTATAGAGATGTTATTAGATGTCCTTGATATAATTCTATAGCTTTTCCTTGCCTTTGCTCTTATCTTCCTCCAAGTTCTCTAAATTCCATAATATGCCACAAAATAGAATAATTCATAAAAAATTACATACAACTCTAAATTCAAAAATAAAATTAGAACCATGTTCTAGAGTACCCTTAGTTACTTAGAAAAATAATTAAGGCTTAAACTTCAATGTGATTTAGGGGTTCAAAAACCTAAACCATCAAACCTCTATTTTAACCTCTAAATAGCCTTTTCTCATAAAATTGACATTAGAATTGAACTCTAGATGCTGTAAAGATTATTTTCCATATATTAATCAAAGGATTTTAGGGAGAATTGGGTGAGAAAAAAAGAAAAGTAGGGGTGGAGAAATAGTTTAAAGATGGAGTTAGCTTTGGTGGTTTTAAGGGAGAAGATGAAGTGTTTTAGATCTTATGTACATGTACACACTATACATTATTTATATTAAGAGGTTGGATGGCCACAAATTTTCCATATGGTGATTCAATGATTCGTATTTATTTTATTTACATTCTAACCATAAAAAATGTAGTTTTAATCTTAGAAGCCTCTAAAAATATTTCTTTCAGTGCCAAAAGTTATGGGAATTCTCAATTAAGGGACCCCTAAAATCTTGAGCCCAAATTCCAATGGGAACTAGGTTAATTATTCACTTGCATATTTAAAAAATTTTGATTAAATATCAATTGATGAAAAAAAATTTCAATTCCATAACTATTGACCTATTTGGAAATTTTGACCTCCAAGTCATGCTATTTTTAGGTCAGTTCCAGCACACCCTAACCATTTTCCAACTCGATGTCAACTTAAGTCACTATTTGCTAGATATTGGCATGAAAATTTTAATTGGTTTAGTGGCTAGTGCAAATAACTTCATTTTCATCATTATTTTGCACACCATAATTTAGTGACTAGTACCCCCCTCTAGCCACCTCAATGTGTTCCAGTTACTCAGGAAACACTATTCATGCTTAGAAGGTACTATTCACCAAATCGAGATTTTCGGGCATTACAATTCTTTCCCCTCTTAAGAAATTTTGTCTTTAAAATTTACTTGGCTTAAACAGCTATGGATATTGCTCTCATTTGTTGTTTGCTTTCCCATGCTAGTTCCTATGAGCCATGGTTTTTCCATAATCCCTTTACTAGTTAGACTATTTTGTTATGTAACTTTTTCACTTCATGTGATAAGATCTAGACTGCTTCTTTTTTATATGATAGATCGGGCTGTACTTCTATCTCTTATGTTGAAGTACTTGTGAAGGGTCCGATCAATATTTTTTTAGCATTGAAACATGAATAAATCATGGGTTTGCTGTAATTCTGGAGGCAATGCCAATTTATATGCCATTGGTCTAACACATCCAATCACTTTATAAGGACCAGTGGATCTTAGGCTCAGCTTGCCTTTCTTGCCAAATCAGAGCATTTTCTTTCAAGGTGATACCTTTAGGAAGACATTATCTCAAATTTCATACTCAATTAGCCTATTTTTTAAATCTACATATAATTTCTATCTTTCTATCATAGCTTTCAGTTAGTCTTTAATAACTTTAACCTTCTCTTTTGCATCTCTAATAAAATCTAATCCCATTAGCTTGTTTTCACCTAATTCTATCCAACACAATGGAGTTTTGCACTTTCTCCCATACAGAGCCTTATATGGTGCCATTCCTAGGTTTCCTTAATGGTTGTTGTTGTATGCAAATTTTGCTAAGGAAAATATCAATCTTAGTGGCCTTTAAATTCTATGACCTAGCTTCTTAGCATGTCTTTTAATACTTGAATCAC